>JAVTVY010040423.1:0-19492 GCA_036873755.1 Hanleya hanleyi
AGACGTGGAACTGACGTCATTCTACGCATGCGCAGTAGACAAAGAGTATGCCAATAGACGTTTTGGGGTCTAGGTGGACCACTAGTGGTCCGATGGAGTCGAGTGAGGTATCAATGCAATGCATACATGGAGGAGCATGCGCCTGGACTAGTGTGTTGTTTGTTTTCAACGTTCTGCGCATGCGCAGACAGGGAATTATGGGAAAATGGTATGGAAATAGACGTTTTGGGGTCCGACGGTATGGCTGAAACGTAAAACTGACGTCATTCTGCGCATGCGCAGTAGACAAAGTGTATGGACATAGACGTTTTGGGGTGTAGGTGTGCCCCCGATGGTCTGATTCGGTCGAGTGAGGTATCATCTTGGATCCCTCGGGGTGTAGACCACGATTTGAGGGATGTCCACGGCATCTGTGACGTCATTGGTGACGTCATCAGTAGGAGTAGTAGCCAAAGTGGGTATTCTGGGAGTGTGAAAGGTTGTGTTTGGGGTCGAGATGACCCAAAATTCAGCACAATGGGTCGTGTGAGGTGTCATGTTGAAGCATTCGTTGGGAAGCATCCGACTGGGTGGGTGTGCGTCGTGGAAGTACCACCCATCTGCGCATGTGCAGTAGAAAAGGGGCATTGGAATGGATGTTGAGATGTTGAGATGGACTACCATTGTCCGAGTGAGTCGTGTGAGGTATACTAGTCAAGCACTGGTGGACTAGCCAGACCGAATGCCCCTGCGCAGTCGGGGATTAGTAGAGAAAGAGGAGTTTCGGAAGTGCAGAAGAGCTTTTGAGGGCCCTTTTACATCCGGCTACCTGATAGAGTTACCTGTGTGTGCGTGTGAATGCGCGCGTGCGTGTGTTTGTGTGTGTGTATGGGTGTGCGCGCGCGTTTGTGGTGGTATGTGTAGTTGGGTGTGTCTGTTCTTACACTGTTTGCCGTAGGAGGGGAACCTTCTGTCATCGCGACAATATGCTCAGACACATTCAATGTAAACACAACCAAGAGACATCAACAACAAGCATATAGTGTATTATACATTGTATTCTCCCTGCCATCACAATACACTCAGGCTGAGGGAGTCGCCCTGGGTATGTTCACAGCAAAACAAATCGAAATATCAAACACCATGTTTTATTATTTAACGCACCGTCACATTAGGTACATGTGTTTACTGAGCTCAAGTCAACGATCAGCATGTAGACCTATAGAGTATATACGGCATGTTATGCTATTCATCAGTGCATGGGTGACGGCATTCAGCCGATGGACTGGTCGATCAGTTTAGCCACGGAGAACGTAACATTGGTCACCCTCTCCACCGTCCATTTGGTGTTGGGGCGTTGATGTTGCACCCATTCCAAGGGATCCACGTTCTCTAGTTGGGTCAAGAACGTCTCCAGCGACGCATGATTGGTAATGGTGAACGGCTGGTCGAACAATTGGTTGTTCCCACTGGAATAGAAATACCGGAGTTGACCCGTTATCTTATGGCGTAAGATGTACCCAAAAGCGAGATTTAACTTGAAGGCCGTAGTTTGGTCGTTGAAGGTGGCTTCCACGTAGTTGCGCAGATGGGGGAGGTCGGTCAGTCGAAAATTGTACAAGTCCAATATAGGGCGATGACGGTGGAAACAGTGCCGAGTCATGGACCAATGGCGCCGATAGATGTCACTTACTTCATTGGTATCCGATAAGAGATCGCTAGGAACATTTATGGGCTCGTCCAGAAAATGTTCGATGTTGTCAGGTGTATGACTCGGAACCGTAACGCTAAGGTCCGGCTGGATATCCAGGCCCTCCTGGACTGTGGGTATACGCGGGCTCTCCGTGATCGCCTCGCCAGTGGCATTCGTCTCCCTGGGCTCGTCTTCGCTGGGACTGACCCTCCTGGGTGCATCTTCAATGAGAAGTTGTCGCCGTGGTGACGGGGCATGAATCAAACGTTGATGATGTCTTAACTGACTGGGTCGTTTGAAGAGTTGACCACAATCGTTAGACTGTTCCGTCGCGCCCTCGTGGAGTGCTCTCTCATGGCGCCGTAAAATATCCCCCCGATTAAATGACCGTGAGCACGTTTTACAAGTATACTTCAAGGCATTGTGGGCGGAGGCCTCGTGGCGTCGTAAATTGTTTAGACGAGTAAATGACTTCAGGCATGTCGTGCAAGTGAACATGTCGACTGCGGATCAGCGAATGATGAAAACTGTCACATACTCCCACTTTTATAAGCCCGCACCCCACCAGAACGCGCCTACGTTGTTCTCTCCACCAATCAGCGCATCGCCGTCCTGTACAGCCTATGCTCGAGTGCACACTTGAGTGAGTAAGTGAGTGAGTGAGTGAGTGTGAGTGAGTGAGTGAGTGAGTGAGTGGGAGCTCAGAGCTCGGCAGTGACGTCATCGTACGTATGGGCACGCATCTGTGGTACACCCTATGCCCTAAGTCATATGCATGTTAGAATACGTGCCCTTTCGGTGCTTGGGCCATTTCCGTGAACCGGTTAACTACGGTATACAAAAGAACCAAAATCACATTGTTGTAGGAATAAATACATTTTATAACAAAGAACACAACATATATACAACAGTTATTTCCCTCTTATTGTAATATCAACGACAGAAGTCCAGTGCAGTGTAAGTCCACCTATACTTTAGTATTTATCAGATGCCGTCGTTGGCGCCCATATTTGGCCACGAAAAAGGTGACATTGGTCATCATTTCCACCTGCCATTTGATGTTGGGGCGCTGTTCATAGGCCCATTCCAAGGCATCCGATGTCTCCAGTTGGGCCAGGGCCGTCTCCAGGGACACACGATTGGTGATGGTGAAAGGATGGTCGTACACTTGGTTATTGGCACTGGAATAGAAATAGCGCAATTGACCCATCATCTTATGGCGTAAGATGTACCCAAATGCTACATTTAGTTTGAAGGCCGTAGGTTGGTCGTTAAAGATGGCTTCCACGTATCTGCGTAGACGGGCGAGGTGAGTCAGTCGGAAATTGTACAAGTCCAATATAGGGAGATGACGGTGGAAACAGTGCCGGATCATGGACCAGTGGCACCGGTAGATGTCACTCACTGGATGATCTTCGGGTAAGAGATCGATAGGAACATTTGTGGGTTCGTCCAGAAAATGTTCGATGTCGTCAGGCGTATGACTAGGAAGCGTATCATCGGGTCCGGCTGGGCATCCAGGCCGTCCTCGACTGTGGGTATAGGCGGGCTGGACATGGGTTCGTTGCTCAGTAAGCGTTGGGTAGGTGGTGTCTCCGTACGTTTTATCTCCCTGAGCTCCTCGGCACTGGGATCAATCTTCATCGGCTCTTCGATTCGGAGCGGTGGATCGACCTCCATGGGTTATTCCATTCGAGAATGTAAGGAAGGAAGATGGAAGGGCTCCTCGACACTGGGATCAATCTCCATCGGCTCTTCAATTCGGGGCGGCTTATCGACCTCCATGGGTTCTTCCATTCGAGGTTGCATTTCCATGGGAACTGAAATATCCGGTCTGGAGAGTGGCGAGCGTGATCCGTGTATGACACTATGGTGACGTCTCAATTGACTGGGGCCTTTGAAGAGATGACCACACTCTTCGCGTGTATGCTTGGGTACTTCATGGCGGGCACGTGTGTGACGACGTAAATGATCCGGGCGCTGAAACGACTGTGTACATATCGTACAGCTATACTGGGCGGTACCGTCGTGCTTCGTAGCCTCATGGCGGCGCAAGTCGTGCAGACGAGTGAATGATTTCGAGCACGTAGTACAAGTGAACATCTTCTTGGTTTGACAGAGTGTCTGATGAAACGGCCAGGCCGCTTCCCTTTTATAGCACGCTAGCTGATGGTCTATTTTTAGCACAATCGGTTCGATCTGGTTGATATCCGGGTACTGTGGTTTTACGTCCGGGTCCTCATCGTACATCCGGGGTTTTCCAGGTTTACTGTTACGTGACCGGAACCGGAAGTTGTCACAAGACAGGTGGCGCCCTACATATGGACTGATGAGGGACACATGTTCATTCCTATATTTACAGGCACCATCACCAGCACCACCACATATCAGTTCTACCAACACCACCCACTATCACCACCACCATCATCACCACCACACATCACCACCACACACCACCACCACCACCTCCACCACCACAGACCACCACCGGGCGTTGACGCCCGTCAACGCCACCACCACCACACACCACCACCACCACCACACACCACCACCACCACATACCACCACCGCCACCGCCACACACCACCACCACCACCACCGGGCACACATACCTGGTGCACCCTGTACCCTATAGCCCGTAGGGCATAGGGTACACCAAGGTGTGGGTGCACCAGGTACCAGATTGAACCGGTTGTGCTAAAAATAGAACATCAGCTAGCGTGCTATAAAAGGGAAGCGGCCTGGCCGTTTCATCAGACACTCTGTCAACCAAGAAGATGTTCACTTGTACTACGTGCTCGAAATCATTCATTCGTCTGCACGACTTGCGCCGCCATGAGGCTACGAAGCACGACGGTACCGCCCAGTATAGCTGTACGATATGTACACAGTCGTTTCAGCGCCCGGATCATTTACGTCGTGACACACGTGCACGCCATGAAGTACCCAAGCATACACGCGAAGAGTGTGGTCATCTCTTCAAAGGCCCCAGTCAATTGAGACGTCACCATAGTGTCATACACGGATCACGCTCGCCACTCTCCAGACCGGATATTTCAGTTCCCGTGGAAATGCAACCTCGAATGGAAGAACCCATGGAGGTCGATAAGCCGCCCCGAATTGAAGAGCCGATGGAGGTTGATCCCAGTGTCGAGGAGCCCTTCCATCTTCCTTCCTTACATTCTCGAATGGAAGAACCCATGGAGGTCGACCCACCGCTCCGAATCGAAGAGCCGATGGAGATCGATCCCAGTGCCGAGGAGCTCAGGGAGATAAAACGTACGGAGACACCACCTACCCAACGCTTTACTGAGCAACGAACCCATGTCCAGCCCGCCTATACCCACAGTCGAGGACGGCCTGGATGCCCAGCCGGACCCCGATGATACGCTTCCTAGTCATACGCCTGACGACATCGAACATTTTCTGGACGAACCCACAAATGTTCCTATCGATCTCTTACCCGAAGATCATCCAGTGAGTGACATCTACCGGTGCCATTGGTCCATGATCCGGCACTGTTTCCACCGTCATCTCCCTATATTGGACTTGTACAATTTCCGACTGACTCACCTCGCCCGTCTACGCAGATACGTGGAAGCCATCTTTAACGACCAACCTACGGCCTTCAAACTAAATGTAGCATTTGGGTACATCTTATGCCATAAGATGACGGGTCAATTGCGCTATTTCTATTCCAGTGCCAATAACCAAGTGTACGACCATCCTTTCACCATCACCAATCGTGCGTCCCTGGAGACGGCCCTGGCCGAACTGGATACATTGGATGCCTTGGAATGGGCCTATGAACAGCGCCCCAGCACCAAATGGCAGGTGGAAATGATGACCAATGCCACCTTTTTCGTGGCCAAATATGGGCGCCAACGACGGCATCTGATAAATGCTAAAGTATAGGTGGATTTACACTGCACTGGACTTCTGTCGTTCATATTATAATAAGAGGGAAATAACAGTTGTATATATGTTGTGTTCTCTGTTATAAAATGTGTTTATTCCTACAACAATGGGATTTTGGTTCTTTTGTATACCGTGGTTAACCGGTTCACGGAAATGGCCCAAGCACCGAAAGGGCACGTATTCTAACATGCATATGACTTAGGGCATAGGGTGCACCACAGATGCGTGCCCATGCGTACGATGACGTCACTGCCGAGCTCTGAGCTCCCACTCACTCACTCACTCACTCACTCACTCACACTCACTCACTCACTCACTCAAGTGTGCACTCGAGCATAGGCTGTACAGGACGGCGATGCGCTGACTGGTGGAGAGAACAACGTAGGCGAGTTCTGGTGGGGTGCGGGCTTATAAAAGTGGGAGTATGTGACAGTTTTCATCATTCGCTGATCCGCAGTCGACATGTTCACTTGCACGACATGCCTGAAGTCATTTACTCGTCTAAACAATTTACGACGCCACGAGGCCTCCGCCCACAATGCCTTGAAGTATACTTGTAAAACGTGCTCACGGTCATTTAATCGGGGGGATATTTTACGGCGCTATGAGAGAGCACTCCACGAGGGCGCGACGGAACAATGTAACGATTGTGGTCAACTCTTCAAACGACCCAGTCAGTTAAGACATCATCAACGTTTGATTCATGCCCCGTCACCACGGCGACAACTTCCCACTGAAGATGCACCCAGGAGGGTCAGTCCCAGCGAAGACGCGCCCAGGGAGACGAATACCCACAGTCCAGGAGGGCCTGGATATCCAGCCGGACCTTAGCGTTACGGTTCCGAGTCATACACCTGACAACATCGAACATTTTCTGGACGAGCCCATAAATGTTCCTAGCGATCTCTTACCGGATACCAGTGAAGTAAGTGACATCTATCGGCGCCATTGGTCCATGTTTCGGCACTGTTTCCACCGTCATCGCCCTATATTGGACTTGTACAATTTCCGACTGACCGACCTCCCCCATCTGCGCAACTACGTGGAAGCCACCTTCAACGACCAAACTACGGCCTTCAAGTTAAATCTCGCTTTTGGGTACATCTTATGCCATAAGATGACGGGTCAACTCCGGTATTTCTATTCCGGTGGTAACAACCAATTGTTCGACCAGCCGTTCACCATTACCAATCATGCGTCACTGGAGACGTTCTTGACCCAACTAGAGAACGTGGATCCCCTGAAATGGGTGCAACATCAACACCCCAACGCCAAATGGACAGTGGAGAGGGTGACCAATGTTACGTTCTTCGTGGCTAAATTGATCAACCAGTCCATCGGCTGAATGTCGTCATCCATGCACTGATGAATAGCATAACATGCCGTATATACTCTATAGGTCTACATGCTGATCCTTGACTTGAGCTCAGTAAACACATGTACCTAATGTGACGGTGCGTTAAATAATAAAACATGGTGTTTGATATTTCGATTTGTTTTGCTGTGAACATACCCAGGGCGACTCCCTCAACCTGAGTGTATTGTGATGGCAGGGAGAATGAAATGTATAATACACTATATGCTTGTTGTTGATGTCTCTTGGTTGTGTTTACATTGAATGTGTCTGAGCATATTGTCGCGATGACAGAAGGTTCCCCTCCTACGGCAAACTTTGTAAGAACACACACACACCCAACCACACATACCACCACAAACGCGCGCGCACACCCATACACACACACAAACACACGCACGCGCGCATTCACACGCACACACAGGTAACTCTATCAGGTAGCCGGATGGAAATGGGCCCTCAATAGCTCTTCTGCACTTCCGAAACTCTTCTTTCTCTACTAATCCCCGACTGCGCAGGGGCATTCGGTCTGGCTAGTCCACCAGTGCTTGACTAGTATACCTCACACGACTCACTCGGACAATGGTAGTCCATCTCAACATCTCAACATCCATTCCAATGCCCCTTTTCTACTGCACATGCGCAGATGGGTGGTACTTCCACGACGCACACCCATCCAGTCGGATGCTCCCCAACGAATGCTTCAACATGACACCTCACACGACCCATTCTGCTGAATTTTGGGTCATCTCGACCCCAAACACCACCTTTCACACTCCCAGAATACCCACTTTGGCTACTACTCCTACTGATGACGTCACCAATGACGTCACAGATGCCGTGGACATCCCTCAAATCGTGGTCTACACCCCGAGGGCTCCAAGATGATACCTCACTCGACCGAATCAGACCATCAGGGGCACACCTACACCCCAAAACGTCTATGTCCATACACTTTGTCTACTGCGCATGCGCAGAATGACGTCAGTTTTACGTTTCAGCCATACCGTCGGATGCTCCCTCGCGTATGCTTTACAATGATACCTCACTCGACCCAATCGGCCCAATAGTGGCCCCTCTCGGCCCAAAACGGCTATGTCCATATCCTTTCTCTACTGCGCATGCGCAGCATGGCGTCAGTTCCACGTCACACCCCTTACCTCGGATGCTCCCTCGCGTATGCTTTACAATGATACCTCACCACTTGATGCAATCGGACCACTAGTGGTCCGCCTAGACCCCTATTTCCATACCATTTTCCCACAATTCCCTGTCTGCGCATGCGCAGAACGTTGAAACAAACAATACACTAGTCCAGGCGCATGCTCCTCCATGTATGCATTGCATTGATACCTCACTCGACTCCATCGGACCTAGACCCCAAAACGTCTATGGCCATACTCTTTGTCTACTGCGCATGCGCAGAATGACGTCAGTTCCACGTCTCACCCCTTACTTCGGATGCTCCCTCACGTATGCTTTACAATGATACCTCACTCGACCCAATCGGACGAATAGTGGCCCCTCTGGGCCACAAAACGTCTATTTGCATAGTCTTTGTCTACTGCGCATGCGCAGAATGACGTCACTTCCACGTTTCAGCCATTTTGCTGGATGCTCCCTCACGTATGCTTTACAATGATACCTCACACGATGAAATCCGCCCAACAGTGGCCCATCTAGACCCCAAAAGCCCTTTTCTACTGCGCATGCGCAGAATGACGTCACTTTCACGTTTCAGCCATTCCGCTGGATGCTCCCTCGCGTATGCTTTACAATGATACCTCACTTGATGCAATCGGCCCACTAGTGGCCCACCTAGACCCCAAAACGGCTATTTCCATACCCTTTGTCTACTGCGCATGCGCAGAATAACGTCAGTTCCGCATTACACCCATCCAGTCGGATGCTCCCTCACGTGTGCTTCACATTGATACCTCACTCGATTCAATCGGACCTCTAGGGACCCTCTAGGCCCCAAAACGTCTATATCCATACCCTTTGTCTACTGCGCATGCGCAGAATGACGTCAGTTTCAAGTCACATCCAGCCCGACGGATGCTCCCTTACGCATGCTTCACAATGATACCTCACTCAACCCAATCGGTGCACCAGGGGCTCACCTAGAACCCAAAACGGCCTCCCAGCGCTACTTACCCACTACGCATGCGCACAGTGACTTTTTCAAAAAATTTCAACCAATCGCTTCGCGACCCTGCCCATCGTGTTCTAGGTGGTGAAACGAAGAAAACAAAACCAAACAACCCATACTGCAATGACCAGGAGTAGATTCAACATTGGCCAGTGGGCCAGTATGGGCCATATAGTAGACATATATATGCTATTTTCAACCTTGGTTTGTATCATAGGGCTCGTGGCCTAATGGATAACGTGTCTGCCTCTAGATAAAGTGACCCGGGTTCAATTCCCACTAGGACCCTTTACCTTCTGCTACTGTATGAAGAAACCGAGGGTTCCCCACTTGCCATTTAACATGGGCAAATAGATGGCGATATTGTCGGGGACCCTGTACAGGTCATGGATGCTTCGGAAGGGCAGATAAAGGCTATCTATTGTCCGGAGATGACCGAACATTACCGGAGATTGCCGAAGATTTGACGGCTTCTGATTGGACGAGAGCTCTGTGACGTCATCGCTTTGACGGCTTCTGATTGGACGAGAGCTCCGCATGCTCCGCAATGACGTCATCTCATTTGCATAAATGCGACTCAATTTACTCTTTCTATACTTGTTCCACCTGGTAGCTGGTGTTAACTCTATCAGGCCGGGATTTTGGGGACCTATCGGACACTTACCCCTTGAGTTAAGCTCTACCAGAAAATGTAACAAAATTCAAGATGCCCGCTCTGATGACATCACAGTCACGTCATTATTCTCAGAAAGCGCTTTAGTCGAGTTTTCGATGTTTTTTTACATTTTTGTGATTTTCTTCGCAAATACTGCATTATCAAGTAGTAAATAATAATCTGATGTGTCAGCATTTTTGAATGCCTTCCCGCTTTCCTCCCCAGGCATGGTTTAGACGTCGATCCACACATGGTGCCATTGCAACTCCGCTCAGCATTCAATACCATACAACAAGCCATTCTGTGGGATTATATTCGGTCATTTATATTATTCTATTTATCTACGTATTAATGTAAAACAAAATATAATATGAACAGGCAGGATATTCTCATTGAATTTATTTCGTTATGATACACTAAAAGTGCCACCAAATAGTCTAGAGTTTCGAGGTTAACATTTAAAAAAACCCGAGAGTTGGACCGATATTTTAGACACGATTCCATGGTCTGATCCCCACTTACATACAACATGTTCGAGTCATTGAAATTGTTTTATTAGATGTTTGAACAGCCGATCTTAGTCCATACCAACGCTCTGACCAAAATCTTCCTTTGCTATATAAATAAACATCTAGGCAATCCATTCCCTCCATAGACATGACAGGAATATGATCAAAGTCTCGGAGAACTCGAGTTAAGTACGTCAAATTTATGACTCCAATCTTCTACATTCCAAGTGACGTGAATACAAATTTGTAACTCATCTAATGTCACAATACCAGTTCCATGATGTATACATTAGTCACAGCAAACTATGTAATATGATGTGCATTATGCTTGACACTCCCAGTATCTTGAATATAATGTGATCCAAGGAAGTCCATCTAATTGAAATAACCCCATGTGATGGTTGCAAGATATTTCTATGTGAAATTTTGTCATAGATTAGATGCGAGATATGGTCGCAAGGAATCTCTCTGTATATTTTAAAAAGAATCGGCGAACTCTTTAACGAGCTCGGGAACAATACGGATCTCCATGCGGAAAATGGGCAGAATGCGCCAGTAAACCGGTGACCCAGACGGGTTAGCAAGTACTACAAATGAGTGACTTGTTCTGAATCACAAACCACCGCCTCTGAAGTAACGCATTTCAACTTGTTCACTTGTGGGCTATTATCGGACAACATCGTTTCTGTTACTCCATTACGTAGCTTGGTCTGGAAGGCTGAGAAAGCCCTTTCTCGAAGTTGTGCTGCAGTTGGACCGCCCATTTGCTCCACCAAATGTGTGAAAACGCCGTCCGGGTTTTCTAGCAGCATGTATGGAACATCAAATTCCACTAATTTCCCATCACCAAGAACCTAGGAAAAAGTTAGATATATTATCAGGCGATGGATATTGGGCACTACATATTGCATTCCACTAAAAACTTAGAAGGTGTACACATACGTATTCTAGATCTAAAATCTCCAATTCCTGACAGCAGATTAATTATTATTATTAAAATACAAAACAACAATGAAAAGCTTAACATTTACTTAACCCTATCTTTCTTATCCCTTGAGCTAGGGAGCTTGAAACTGACCACACTATACCCTTGGGTCAAGCTCTACTGGGAAATGTAAAAAAATCCAAGACAGCTGCTTTGATGACGTCACAGTGACATCATTTTCAAAAACGACATTTTTTGGTCAGATTTTCCGAATTTTTTATTTATGCAATTTCTCCGCAAACTGCATGATAAATTAGTAAATATTAATGTGATGTGAAATAAAATAGTTTTCGCCCACTTTTCATCGCGGAAAAGCAGAAAGTTTGAAGAAATATGACAAAAACATCACTTTTCTGGTAGGACCCCACATGGCCGCCATCTTGACTTTACTCAAGGGATCATGCAAATAGGCTCAAAATGACCCCAAACTATAAAGTCACGGAGTTTCAGGTCTCCATTTTTTATCGTTCCGGAGATAGTGCAGAAAGTTGGTTAAAGGCGATTGGTATTCTCGCTGATTGGATGATTTAATGTACAGTACCACTAAACAGTACCTCGAAAGGCAGATTCTGTTCCTCTGCACTTCAGTATTTCCGTCATAGGATTGTTAATGAGGGGAGGCATGTAGGTATGTTAGAGTATGAAAACATGACAGTGGTCTAGCATTTTTCTTAAACAAACCAAAAGTGACATCTGCCATAATTTGGCAGCTATGGTTAGCTCACGTTCCCTTAATCTAACCAGTCCACTCATCCAAGAATTTTTTATATTTTATAAGACAATACGCTTCTTGCAATAAAAAACACGAGGACTAGCTGATGGAACAATATACTTGCCATAACTCTATCGGAATCCATAATGGTGTGTAGTCGATGAGCTATGGTGATCACTGTACAGTCTGTGAACCTCCGTCTGATTGTCTCTTGAATTATCTGGTCAGTTCTATAACACGAACAACTATATACATATTATATGCTCATGGATATTTTTAGATATACATGGTTTACAGCAATAAACTATTGCAATCAATGCAATCCAAATTTATTCCATATGACAAAGTATTATTCAGGTGTCATGATCATTGCGTTGACATCGTTGACACATGTTGGACACTTATCTCTATCAATGAACTACTAACTTTCCCTCAGATAACTTTCCTTTTTCATAATGTGTTGCGGTGTTAAGACAAGCATAGGGCAATGATGATCTGTCAAATATGCTAGAGAAAATTCATCATGTTACAGTTATCCTGTAATATGGAGGATGGTTACCATGGTTACCTTCACTGAATGCCGGATCAGATATCTGTGTATGTATCAAGATGTATCTATGCACAAAGTAAATAGTTGGTGCACGCAATGGCGGTTCAACATAAATATAGAGAAATCCAACGTGATACTTTTGGAAATACAAGGAAAAAGAGAAGTGAGTTTAGATTCAAAATAGGAGAAACGAATTTAAATTATGCAGAAAATTATAAATATTTGGGAGTTGTTTTCAATGAGTGTATGAAGTTTGACACGTGGTCTAAAATATTGACTGACTGTGGTGGAAGAGCACTCGGACATGTCGGAACCGTTATTAGTAAGTGTAGATCCGATCTCGGTTTCCAAACTTATACTACGCTGTTTGATAAATGTGTAATTCCCGTGTTAAAATGCTTTGGTGAAGCAAGACTCTGATCGGTGGTCCCAAGCTGTTCTGAAGAAACCTAAATTAACAACATACGCTGAATTTAAATCCGAATACAAAACAGAAAAGTATCTCCTGTTTAATTTGACCAAATTTGAGAGGTCACTGTGCGCCCAGCTACGTTGTGGTGTCTTGCCCCTGAGGGTGGAAGTGGGTAAATATAGAGGAGAGAGTCTAGATAAAGGGATATGCGAGGTTTGTGATAGTGGAAAGGTGGAAGATGAAAAACACTTTATATTTGTTTGTAAATTGTATGAGATTGAAAGGCGAGAATTGGTAAGGGGGGTTAACTGGGATGTAAACATTACCTGTTGTGAAAAGATGGCTTTTCTCTTTGAACATTATACGAGAAATATGTGTCATTTTATTAAGTCAGCGTGTCGTAAAAGGCGTGACATTTTTTTTCATCTTGAACCACGTGGCACTCCGGGAATATTTTAAAGTTTGTAGTGGTTGATAAGCCCAGTTAGGGCTGGGTAAATTTATGACCTTGAATTCTTGTGTAACATGTGGACCATGTACCTACCACTATAAAGAATAAATTATACCATACTATGCGGTTTGGAAGGAAAATTACTCATCATAGATGAATAAATCGGATAGAGAATTGCTGGATGGTTCGAAATAACCAAGAATAACTTGCTAAAATGAAAACGCTGCCATCCACTCACTTTCATGAGAGTAGTGTGACCGGTTAACCAGATATTTGTTTATTTCGATGTGTTTGTGTGGAGCTCTAGGGCGGATGTTCAAGTTAACTGATATTTTTCTTTGAACCTTTCCTTAATGTTCTTTCATTAAGCCAAGTAATACTACAGAAACGATACCGAGAGCATGTATTTTTGACGGTGGCAATTTCATATCCCCGTGTCATTGGTGTCTGGAACAGTTCATACTTACTTGTGGTCTACGTTAGCTGTGGCTTCGTCCAGAATTAGAATTTTGTTATGTGTCAAAATCGTCCTGGCCAGGCACAACAGTTGACGTTCTCCTACACTGAAGTTACTCCCGGCCCCAGACATCTCTGTATACAGTTGCCCAGGTAATCTCTCTATAACATGTTTCAATTGAACCTTGGGACAAAGATAATTTGGTCATCAAATGGCTGAAATATTCCGAGTATAACCTCGGTCACACTGCGGATGGGAACTAAATGGTAACTTTCCATATTTAAATTTCATGCCATAATTCATTCTCAACAGCTTGCTGATTAGGAAAGCCAGACCAACGAATCAACCATGTTAACCATGCAGTCAACCAAAACACAGTCGCCCACGTACATGTAGCCATACAGGAACGAGCGTGGTTTAAGTCACAACATTCACTGAAAATAACCGACCAACTGCGACCGTCGGACAAGCTAGTTAGGCGAAGTTCTTACGGGGCAGCCGGATGATAGAGTACACATGATGTTCAATAGCTAGAAAGGTGTTGAGTTAAAAATGGTGTTGAAATTAGACCGACACCATATGTCTCCAACACCCATTATTTGTGTTGGCAAACACCATTAATTGGTGTTGAGTCAGTTTTAACACTTATCAATGAATTGGAGCGATACGTAAGAGGTGGGAAAAATTGACGACGTCTGGCGTCTAAAGAGCAACCATATGACTCTACAGGAAAGCATCCCTCGGCACCTAACATTCAGACCCGAGAATACGGTGGATTCTCTGACGTAGCCTTAGTATCTCAGCCGCGCTTTTATTGCAGCTGTCCATGTGGAGACTATGAAGTACCCACACGGTCACTAGCACCGGCTTAAGCAGAATTAGATACGCTAGCTCGGGAGCTGTGATGACAGATCAGCTCAAACAGCTCATCTGATGTTAATGGATGAGCATCGTGGACGTCTGATGGAGTAAACGCCTCAACATGGGGTAACCTGGTAAATACAAGAATACCCAAAGAAACACCATTTTCAACACCATGATGTTGACCAACACTATTATTTGATGTTGAACTGGTCTCAACACCACTTTGTAGTGTTCACATTGGTCAACACCATTTCTCAACACCACTTTATGGTGTTGATTAGCCCTCAACAACACAAAAAGGTGTTGCGCTAACACTATCTTTCTGACTGTGTTCCTCATCAGGACCGCATTGACCAAAAGCTTGCAATGCCTGAAGTTTTTGATAACGTTATTGCTCACGAAAAGTGTTCTCTGAAATACAGGTGTCAGAACTCCCAAGGCTTTTTCCCAAATCTACTACATTGAAGAAATATCATTAATGGGATGCTTCCGTGTTGATTTCTCATTAAAAATATCTATGTAAAGTTTAATAATACCATACATCAACAACATAAACCCATTCCAAGATGTATCGCTCTGGAAGACCATCGGTTGAAAACTCTAAAAAGCAATAGTTCTTGAAAGTAAACCAATACCATGTCAGATCGTTTACGTTTAAGAAACGTTCACCTAAAACATTTGTTAAATTCTACGAAGAATGTAATGTTTTCGATTAACGTCACAATACATCATTAAAGATATTCGTGGAGTTTGATTGGAAACGACGTTAGATTTACTTCCTGGCGTAATGAGTGCGTTCCATTATCGAGCAACGCCAGCTTTGCCGGGGCAAAACTAATGGAACACTCGCAGACAAAGGTTTTTTTCTCGGCGATGCTGGCCACGCAAAATACCATAGCCGCTGTAGCCGAATACTGTTACTATAGTTCAATGAGAGCTCTCAGAGCAGAAATCTGCTACCGGGGAAAGCAGACCTGTTTGAACTCCGCAGTTATTTTGAGAGGTAGGAAATATAACATTCTGATCGAATTTTCAAAAAAATATTATTTGGATTTCAAGAACGACAAGTGTAACTGGCCCTGATGCGAGGCATTGCGAACAAGAGCTTCCCATTATTCGCTGACTCTGATAACCGTATGTGGATAGGTATTGATGATAAATGAAAGCCTCCATAGTCTTGCCGACTCTCGTCCTCTTGAAAGAACTATCGTGCTTAATATGTAAATTAATTTTTCCTGTCGGATTGGAATTTGGCGCTGATAGTCTTATAAAGAAAAACTATGACGGTTATGGAAGGTGACAGTCTCTTTGGACGAAGACTAATGAACATTGGATAAGACTCGTGTATTCATGTTGGACAAACATGGTCATCACAACGAGTGATCTCTGTATATCTATGTATTCTGTAGGGAACGAATCCTAAGCATCAACTTCGACATACATGGAGAAGTCGTGAACTAGATTCGCCTCTTAATAGCATGACCTGTGTCAAATCCCATTAAATAAACCGATTCACCAGGTCAAAATGCTTGTAAGACAGACGCCATCAACTTGTTCAATTCAATTCAATATCACTTATTAAGTGAAGCTACATTACAGTCAGTAGCGAGACTAATCTACCTTGTGACCTTCAAGCTGCTGAGAATATTCAAGTGTATACAACTGTCTTTGATATCCTATCCATGACTCATGATTTGGTGCATTGACAATTAATACGTTGATTAACCCTATCTGGCCTGGGCATTTTTGGAACCTGTCAGGCCTGGGGGGCCGAAATGCCTCACCCCTATTTATTTTTCTTATCCCTTGAGGTAGGGGCTGAAACTTGCCACACTCTACCCTGTCAAACTCCCCCACAAAATGTAAAAAAAATCCAATATGGCCGCTTTGATGGTCATCTTCAAAAACTTTTTATTTATGCAATTTCTCCACAAAAACTGCATGATAAATTAGTAAATATTAATGTGATATGAAATAAAATAGTTTTTATCCATTTTTCATCGTGGAAAAGCAGAAATTTTGCAGAAATATGACGAAAACATCACTTTTCTGGTACCCCACGTGGCCGCCATCTTGAATTTACCCATGATCCTCTGATCGGGAGGACTATGAAGTCACGGAGTTTCAGCTCTCCATTTTTTATCGTTTCGGAGATAGCGCAGAAAGTTTGGTAGGGGAGCCAGGTAGGGTTAAGACATTATGCGATAACCTGCCCCGTTAAAATGATCAGTTAATAAGATGAGTTAACATGATCCGTTTGGCAGAAGCTATCAATCCCCACTGATGATATCTTCGAAAATAAATACGATTTTGTCGCTAAACATTACCTCCTCCAAAACCTGGTATAATTGATCATCTGAGAAACTCTCAAACAAATCTAGATTTCTCCTGAGGTTCCCTTGGAACAGTATGGCATCCTGAAAAGATAATATTTTAAGGTCTTTTGAAGGTTTTGTCCATGAAATTAAGAAATGACTTTGATTTATTGGCTTTAAATTCTTTCTACACGAAGAAACTAAATAGCCAAGTGCTTGTTCCGTGGCTCTTATATAAATATTTGACAACATATAGACAAGCAAATATTTCAAGTACTCATAGCCTAGCAAATAAATATACAATTTTGCATTATACAGTGGCATAGCCTCAGAGTATTATTAGTATCACTCTACTAGATATTTGACGAGCTCATTGAAATGATTACAAGGTGACTGTTAATACTGTAGGTCTAGTCTCGTGGTATACGTTCATGTATACGTTGATTAAATCTGATACAGTATGTTAACAGATTATAATAGCGAATGTTGAATTAGGGGCCGATACATGGAGGCATTTCAGAAAGCGTTCGTCATGTTCGTCTTAAACACATACAATCACGTGTTTACTACTACAAGGCAGTGTTTCAACAAAAAATGGCTCTCCTAGCTGTCTCGATATTATGTGTCTTGTGTGTTCAATCCAGACACTCACCTGTGTTATTACCGAGATGTGCCTCCGTAATTCATGAAGTCCAATAGTTGTGATATCAATGCCATCAATGAGAAGTTTCCCTGTGGGCTCCGCCAGTCTGAAGAGGCAGGTGAGGACTGAACTTTTTCCCGCTCCTGTTCGACCCACAATACCCACCTGTGGTGATAGATAAAATCATTCGAAGCCTAGAGATATCACGATTTGAAGCCATGAAGTGATGGAGATTCTAATTCCCAAAGTATTTCTTTCATTTCAGTTCATTTTCTGCATCTACAGGATGACATTCAGCATATACAGCTGATTAGCGAAGGCCACTAAGTCATCGGTTTGATTGATTGTATACTATGTCTTGCGGAAAGAAATACTGCCTCAAAACCCGTTTTGGATCATTATCCAAGTAACTCGATAGCAAGCGTCAGATCCGACATTCAATATTCAGCCGTCGTCCATAACAGAGTTTTCACACCAAGAATAGAAAGATTTATTTCGTATGTCAGTTATCACCAATTCTAAATGTGTATGAAATAAAAATAAAATAAAAACACAAAATGGGTACTTACAAGAGAGAAGCGATCAATAGGTTTCAATGATGTCAGCAAGACGCGACGATGTTCTTTACATAAAAGTCGTTTTCCAGAGTATGTATGTCGGGCACGCTTTGTGTCTGTCCATTTGGCCACAATGGAGATGTAAAACACATGATATTCAAACAGCCCCTGCCCCCGGGTAAAGCGGAATGAGAGGAGTGTTACGAACCTAGCGTCAGAGATCTTGCATGTTACAGTCGTATTTGTCGTCAGTGTACGATAATTATCACAGAATTGCGAAGAGTTGAATGGATGCGTTTGGTAAGTTTCTGAAATTATATTCATTGGCGTTGACTGAAATCGTCACAGTCTGCGGATGCTACCAGACGAGATATGTATACGCAGTCTAGAGGTCCTTCTGGAATAGTGCTATCCAAAAATGGATAGTTAACTATGTCAGAATTGTGATGGTCTCTCTTGTCGTAGAGTCGACGTGGGAGAAAGCCCTTATCATTCTTGCATACGATGTTCCAACTGGGCTATCAGTAGTAGTGGGGTGAGTTAAGGACGAAAATGGCCAGAATAGTTACACGCCGGACAAAAGCACAATTTTTTTTCTGGACACTCCCAAGGTAACCCGGATGAATAAATGCCTAAGCTCCAAAGAATTCGTCGCACGGAACAGTCACACAATGAATAAAACGTATAAATGACTGGAAAATCCTTCTTTCCTGATTAAACATTGCTTACTAAGAAGATGCTCTTAACCCATAATTCTGACCAAATGGCAACAAACTGGCATAAATGACATTTTTGTTGTACTTGGAATGGCAAACAATATATATTTTGACTTATCTGGCCGGGGGGGAGCGGGTTGTGACATTGATTAAAAATCGTCACACTTGATCCAGGATTTAGCAAATGGCCCCCGCTTCATTTTTATTGAGATGTAGGTCTAAATAAGATGTGCCGTTAGGGCCATCTATAGTTTCCTTCAAATCCATTGAAGGTGGATATATCCTTCACTGTGTCATTTATATAGCGATTATCCACAGCAAGGAGATCGTCTTTTTGCGTTTGGTGAATGAGAAGGAACAGGCTTTGAAATTGTCTGTTTTTGAAAGCGTCTGCATATAGTCGTATTCATAAGAGAACAGATACAGGTCAGTCAAAAGGGGTGCACGATTAGTACACATTGGAACATCTATATGCCTTTGATATATTGTATTGCCAAATTCCACATATATATTATTACTCAGAAATTCAAGCGACTATATAAACAAAGAAACATCCCATGAATGATATCC
>JAVTVY010040424.1:0-18908 GCA_036873755.1 Hanleya hanleyi
ACTGACCTATCCTCACTACAGATATGGACATACAACTGAGGGATACACCATTGATCGTGGGATCCTCTAGACTGACCTATCCTCACTACAGATATGGACATACAACTGGGGGATACACCATTGACCGTGGGATCCTCTAGACTGACCTATCCTCACTACAGATATGGACATATAATTTGGGGATACACCATTGATCGGGGGATCCTCTAGACTGACCTATCCTCACTACAGATATGGACATACAACTGGGGAATACACCATTGATCGTGGGATCGTCTAGACTGACCTATCCTCACTACAGATATGGACATACAACTGAGGGATACACCATTGATCGTGGGATCCTCTAGACTGACCTATCCTCACTACAGATATGGACATACAACTGAGGGATACACCATTGATCAGGGGATCCTCTCGACTGACCTATCCTCACTACAGATATGGACATGGAAGTGGAGATACACCATTGATCGTGGGATCTTCAAGACTGACCTACCCTTACTACAGATGTGGGCATATAACTGGGGGATACACCATTGGTCAGGGGATCCTCGAGACTGACCTAACCTCACTACAGATATGGACATACAACTGAGGGATACACCATTGATCAGGGATCCTCTAGACTGACCTATCCTCACTACAGATATGGACATGCAACTGGAGATACACCACTGATCGTGGGATCTTCAAGACTGACCTACCCTTACTACAGATGAGGACAAATAACTGGGGGATACAACATTGATCAGGGGATCCTCCAGACTGACCTACCCTTACTACAGATGAGGACAAATAACTGGGGGATACAACATTGTTCGGGGGATCCTCTAGACTGACCTACCCTTTATGGACAAATAACTGGATGAGACAACATTGATCAGGGGATCCTCTAGACTGACCTATCCTCACTACAGATATGGACATGCAAGTGGAGATACACCATTGATCGTGGGATCTTCAAGACTGACCTACCCTTACTACAGATGTGGGCATATAACTGGGGGATACACCATTGATCAGGGGATCCTCGAGACTCACCTAACCTCACTACAGATATGGACATACAACTGAGGGATACACCATTGATCAGGGATCCTCTAGACTGACCTATCCTCACTACAGATATGGACATGCAACTGGAGATACACCACTGATCGTGGGATCTTCAAGACTGACCTACCCTTACTACAGATGTGGGCATATAACTGGGGGATACACCATTGATCAGGGGATCCTCGAGACTGACCTAACCTCACTACAGATATGGACATACAACTGAGGGATACACCATTGATCAGGGATCCTCTAGACTGACCTATCCTCACTACAGATATGGACATGCAACTGGAGATACACCACTGATCGTGGGATCTTCAAGACTGACCTACCCTTACTACAGATGAGGACAAATAACTGGGGGATACAACATTGATCAGGGGATCCTCCAGACTGACCTACCCTTACTACAGATGAGGACAAATAACTGGGGGATACAACATTGTTCGGGGGATCCTCTAGACTGACCTACCCTTTATGGACAAATAACTGGATGAGACAACATTGATCAGGGGATCCTCTAGACTGACCTATCCCCACTACAGATATGGACATACAACTGGAGATACACCATTGATCGTGGGATCCTCTAGACTGACCTACCCTTACTACAGATGAGGACATATAAATGGGGGATACATCGTTGATCGGGGGATCCTCCAGACTGACCTACCATTTATGAACATATAACTGGATGATACAACATTGATCAGGGGATCCTCTAGACTGACCTACCCTTACTACAGATGAGGACATATAACTGGAGTATACATCGTTGATCGGGGAATCCTCCAGACTGACCTACCATTTATGAACATATAACTGGATGATACAACATTGATCAGGGGATCTTCTAGACTGGCCTACCAAGTTTACCCCAGATGTGAACATATAACTGGAGTGTAGGCAGGTGCAAATTCTGTCCGATATCGTATGATTGTATACCTATTATAAGGGAAGCTTACGCTAGAGTTATGATCCTTGTGTTGTGTACTATATATGACATTCCAGGCATAGTTCTGGTATTGGTCGCCGACTAGCGCTGTAAAGGGGATCCAGCGGAACGATTTTCTGGTAAACTTTTCAAGCTTTTCTACCATACTTTTGTCTGCCATTGAGCTCCAGAAACTGTTTAGTGAGTATCGTAGACATCCTGTAAATGTTTTAGCGTAGTATCAGTTCGAATTTCCGCCTAATTCTGGGCGATTTTGTTGTAATATGTTAGCAATATTGTTGTAATGTTTCACACTGGCCACGTGGTTTCGGTGCTGATATGATAAATGTTGATTCTAATTTTGGCTCGCAGGTGCCAAAATGTGCTATAAAAATACTGAATACTTCTGGCAGTTGACTAATGTGATCATTTACCTATGCTTATCAGAAAATGTACTTTTCGTCTAATAGCGAGTGATTATAGCACTGTCATGTATAAACAATGCATTTATTCTGCCGATTACCAGTAATTTAGTAAGCTGCACTGTTTTTTGTCTTATATAACTATTATACAATTATTGTTTAACATCTCTTGCTAGGAATGGGTCTGGTAATGCAATTTATTTTGGTACCATGCCAAGGGGTGGACGTTGGAGTGCCTGCTGAAAACTGGTTCTGATGGATGGTCTCGCCTGCGATGGTTCAGGCATTATTTATTCCTGCTATGCGTGTACAGTAGATAGCAAAATGGGGGATTCCAGAACAGCGGATTTGTGACTTCTGTCTTGATCATGGTGATTATTCAGCATATTGTTGTGGCACCATTTGTTGAGCTTATGTTGTCCGAATACCATCATCAGTTATTTGTTTGTATGCCTTAATACTGGTTTAATGACATATTACATATTTGCTGATATATTTTGTACATTCCATGTGAAATTGTGTTCTATGTTTAGCCTTCCTTATGCTGTTCTTTGCTTTAATTGTAGGACATCCACCAACCTCCCCTACCGTTTAAGGTGATACCACTGTTCTCTGCTATGTGTAAAGTGACATTCAAAGAGTTGCTTTTGTTAGGGACAATGCTATGTATGGAACCTTGATCTAACCAAAGAGTTGTAGTAACTCTATCTAACTTGTAGTTGAGTTACGAATTTCTGATTTTATAATACTACATGCTTTAGTGTTTTTTCTGTATTCATGAGGAGGGTAATACTAGGTATGATTGTCAACAATTGAGTAGTGGTTATAACAGTGTTGTGGTACAAAGAAACTAGCGAATTCTGAGTACAGTTGTGTTATTAACTGATTAATATTGTGGAATTTTTCTAATTTACTTGTATGTTACTTGTGCCATTGTTTGGGGCATTGATACATGCTCGAGTTACAAATTTGTGGTTCTTTGTCAGATTCATGCCAGTATAAGCAACTGATTGCTACCTAACAGATGAACAATAAATCTAGTCAGCAGCATTGTTTTATTAATAAATCTAGTTGTTTGAGTCTTACTAAGTAGTTTGTTTCTTTTCAGTTAGAGAGCCCGGCGTAACTCGGTTACATTTTTATGGTGTCAGAAGTGGGATAGGTTTAACTAACTAAAATACAGTTTTAGTATAGAGAGGACAGTGATTGATCTGAATGTTAAGCGATGGCAGAAGGAGAGATTGAAACTCTGCGTGCGCAGTTGGCGGCTCTACAAACATGGAAGGATGGCCTCCAGCCCCAGCAGGCAGTGGCCCAAGTTATGTGAAAGTGCCGTCTAGTGAAAAGTTACGGGCTTTTGCCGGAAAGTCAGAAGAATGTGTGGCAGACTGACTCGAGGATGCTAGGAGTGTTATCAGTGGTCAGTGGCAGTACGTTTTTTTTTGTTAGGGGCCTTGAGGGGCATGCTAGGAAGGAAGTAAAATTCCAACCCCAAACTGGGGAGAGGAGATCCTGCGAGTCTTGGACACTGCATTTGGTGATAAACTAAATGCAATGCAATTACGTTTGCGTTTGTATGGGCGCCAACAGTGTAAGAAAGAGAATTTTCTAGAATTTTAATAGAGATAATGGACAGTCTGTCCAAAAAGGATGCTAGCGTTGTTGAGAATGTGAAGGATAAAATGCTATGTGATGCTATAAAATGCTCTCAGGCGTTACCTAACGGAAATCTTGCGTGACAACGAAGGTACAACTTTCAGCAACCTTAGGAAGGAGGCTATTCAGTGGGTCGATGATGAAGACCCTGAGCAACGGAAGGTGAGTGGCAGGGCAGCAGCGAGAGAACTGAAAATGAGTCATCTAGAGCATCGGCAGAAACCATCGAACCAAGTCGCATGAACTTACTTTCGAAACAGATTCGGGACATGGCATCCACACAAAACGAAATAATGAGTTGGATCCAGCAGCAAAAGCAGACCCCATCAACGAAGAATAACTTTCCCCGAAAGAAAGGGGCATGCTATTGATGCGGCCAGCACGAACATTACCAGCGAAGCTGACCAAACAAGGGTTCCATCCCCTGCTGATCAGTGAAACTGTGGTCCTCCACTGTTCAGAGCCGATCAGTGGAGGAAATCGCGAACGATTTGGAAGGCTTAAGGGATCTTCAGAAACGATGGGCAGCAGCCAACTGAGTAATGGTAAAATTGGTGAGATGCAGGTATCGTTCCTGCTGGATACTGGCTCAATGGTTTCCATTATGTCTGATCTATTTTTCAAGCAGAATTTCAAGCCCCAGGGAGTGATCCTGAACGAGCCTATGGAATGGCTGAGGCTAAGGGCAGTCAATGGTTTGGAGTTACCATATGTGGTTTATGTGGAGCTTGTTGTTCAATTGATGGGGCAAACAGTTCCGAATTGTGGAACACTGGTCCAACGAGAGAGACCAGATTCTGAAAATATGAGAGAGCAAATTTTTTCTTGTTAGGGATGAACATTCTTAGGGAGGTTCCTGATTTCCAAGGACTGTTTCGTGGTTCACAATGTGTCCATGCGGCATCTGCGAGTACAAAGTTGTTACGAGTCGAACATCCATCTGTATTCCAGCACTGTCGATGTGTGATGTTCGTGTGACTGGGGCAAAGGTGGAAAGACTCGCTGTCCTGGAGCCTGTCAACACACTTAGTGAAAGGCTCCTCCTTAACACCTGCATTAATGACCCCAAATGGGTCCACTTGTGTTGAAGTGTACAACCCCAGTCCCATTGACACTTGGCTGCCACCTAAGACTCGAATGCGTTTGCTGTCTGCTGTGGAGGATTTTGAAATCGATGGATTCGATGTGGGTTTTAAGACTGTGGGTGTTGGCAAGTTCAAGTGGGACTGAACCCTACTGGAACAAGCCCAATATAAGAGATAGATGAACAGAGTTGAACGACGAACACAAAGCCAAATCTACAGCTTTCTTCCGCAACATCAGAGCGATATTTGCTTTCGGAGATAAACTCGGAGTATTGACAAAGTGAAGCACAGAATAATCACCACAGACGAGCAGCCAGTTCGTCTAGCCTATCGTAGGTTACATCCGAGTCAGTTAGGAGAAGTCAAGGAGCCTGTCAGTCAACTCTTGAGGCGAAATGTGATCCGGGAAAGCAGCTCAGCGTATGCTAGCCCAATGGTTTTGGTGAGAAAGAAAGGTGACCAGTTGAGGCTGTGCATAGATTTCAAGAGACTGAATCAGAAAACCATCAAAGACGCTTTTCCCATTCCCAGAATGGAAGAGTCTTTAGATTCGATGTCCGGGACAACGCTGTTCTCGACTATTGATCTTCAGTCGGCCTACAATCAAGTCGAGGTTGATGAGAAAGATCGCCACATGACAGCATTTTCAACACCCATGGGATTATATGAGCATAACCGCATGTCGTTTGGCCTCTGTAATGTCCCGGTCACATTCCAGAGATTAATGCAGACTATTTTCCGTGCGAAGGTACAGCAGAACATCTTGGTCTATTTGGACGATATTATCGTATATTCAGACACTTGATGAACATCTTCCAAGACACTGGTACACCTGGTACTGGCCAAGCTGAAAGCTAGCGACCTGAAGATCGAACCCAGCAAATGTGAACTGTTCGTTCCTCAGTTCAATATCTTGGGACATATCATATCTGTTGATGGTGTAGAGACGTACCATAGCAAAGTGCCAAGATGGACGGACCAGGGTGATAGCATATGCGAGCAGAGGGTTACGTGATCGGAAAAGAATATGACGAATTACAGCAGTACGAAATTGGAGTTGTTGGCTCTGAAATGGGACGTGTCTGAGTAGTTCCGGGATTACCTCATTGGGTCCGCTTTCACTGTCTTTACAGACAATGATCCACTAAGTTATGTCCAGTCAACGGTGAAACTGAAAGCTGTGGAACAATGATGGTTCTCCCAACTCCCAATTCCAGTGAGTGAATATCATTTAACGTCGCTTCCAACTATATTCCAGTCATATCACGACATTGGGTCCTATCCCTTTTCACACCCGGGAACCACATGGGTGGGGTCCTGTTCCTTTTCACACCCGGGAACCCCACGGGTGACCCAGCTAGTCGCCTCTTACGACAAGCTCCCTGAAGAGCTGAGGTCTATTCTTACCATGACCTGGAGTGTGCACAACGACATTCCAGGTCAATCCCCGAGATCCTCACCGTTGCCCAATTGCAATTTGGCATCAAGTATCGTGCTGGCAAACATAATGGGAATGCTGATGGACTTTCGCGTCGACCGCAGTTAGGCGACGACGAGGGGTATGACGATGAGGATGAAAAGTCCGAGGCTCTGAGAGTGACAGTGGTGCCATCGGAAGCTACTGAGCACCGCTGTGTGCATGACATACTGTGAAGATGGTCTGGATAGCCAGCAGGAACTACCAGGTCTCTCTCGGAAAGATTTCCTTTTTCAACAAGCGACAGATCCAGTGATAATGCAGTTTCACCATTACTGAAGCAAGGGTAAGAAACCGAGGACCCAGCAGCGGAAAAGTGAACCTTCCAGACTGATCCCTTTGCTGACACAGTGCGACCAAATCAGATTAAATGACGGTTTACTTCAACATGAAATTCAGGATCCAGTGCATGGGACGGTTCAACAGAATCTGCTGCCAACCCGATTGAAAGAAGCCATTCTAGAAGGTCTACACGACAAGCTTGGTCACCAAGGTCGTGAGCGGATAGAACAACTCATCCGGACACGCTACTACTGGCCGGGAATGTACAAGGACATTAAGGAATGGGTAGAAGGAAGTCAGCACTGCAACCTAGCCAAGCCTCCGCTCGTGAGCATTCTTACTCCCATGGAAAGCTTGATGGCTGATTGACCCCCTGCAGATTGTAGCGGTAGACTTTGCTGTGATAAATGTGGCTTCGAATGGCCTGCAAAACGTGTTGGTCATGACTAGAAATCAGCAGGCAACCACCAACGCTAGGACTATGGTGAAAGAATGGTTCCTGTGGTATGGTGCCCTCGGTGTATCCACTCTGACCAAGGTCGCAATTTCGAGGCTGACCTGATCAAAGAATTGTCTCGTGTCTATGGCGTGAAAAATACCAAAACCTCTCCTTACCACCTGTGAAGCAACGGACAACGTGAGAGATTCAATAGATGCTCCACGATCTATTGAAGACTCTTCCGGCGGAAAAGAAAGAGAAGTGGCCAGAATACATATCTGAGTTGTATGCTTACAATGTGACCCCGCATTCTGCGACTGGGTATTCCCTCTTCTACCTTATGTTCGGTCGTGACGCTCGTCTTCCAGCAGACATCGCACTGGGACAGGGAGATACCGAGGACCTTGAAGACAATTGGGTTACAGAACACCAGCCTCGGTTGAGGTATGCTTTGACTAGAGAGTGCCTTGAACGGGAACGACAAAAACGTTACTCAGCATAACAAGAAGGCCAAGGATGCAGTAATTCCCTTTGGGCAACGTGTGTATCTGCGAAATCACCCCCGCGGGCTCACACAAGTTTATAATGTGATAGATCGGAAACGTACCACCTACGTGGTGGAACCAGCAGATGAGACCTCTTCAATCCAGAAGGTGGTTCATCGGGTGGAGTTGAGGGTCTGCGAGAAACCTGCTTTAAGGGATTTGGCCCAAATTCTGGTTAGGTATAGGGCAACACGACAGACAGCCAAATGAACTACACATACAGTATCCAAGAGCAACACGACAGACGGCCAAATGAACTACACATACAGTATCCAAGAGCAGTGACTGAGGACGACCACTTTGTCGAAATACAATTTTCATCCTCCTGACAGATCATCTGGTGGACAACCTGCTACGACGGACACCGTGGTCCAAAGCAGGAAAGCACAGTAATCTAGCTCACCTACTACGGTATGCTGTTTCTGACCACTAACCGTAGAGCATGTCGAGGACGACAGGCTAAAGGCTGGTGAGAGTGTAGGCAGGTGCAAATTCTGGTGAAGCTCGTCATGTAAGGATCTTCAAACTGGGAACGTGTGCAATACAGCTGGTCAGGTATGTTTTCCAGGTTTAACAAGGTTCCCTACATGTAGTCACGAATTGTGTTTTCCTTACATGAAGAATAGGTCAAATTCTGTTCGATATCGTATGATTGTATACCCATTGTAAGGGATTACAACACATATAAGGGAAGTGGATAGAGATGCCGACATATCGACAGAGCCACATGACTTCACAGTATAGACTTCTGGTTTTTTGGGGAAGCTTAGGCTATTAGAGTTATACGCCTTGTGTTGTGTACTACATATGACATCCAGGAATAGTTCTGGTATTGGTCGCCGAGTGGCGCTGTAAAGGGTATTCCACACTGCTCTGTAACTGTTAAAGACAATGAAAGTGAGACGATATTCTGGTGAACTTTTCAAGCTTTTCTACCATACTCTTGTCTGCCATCGAGCTCCAGAAACTGTTTAGTGAGTATCGCAAACATCCTGTAAATATTTTAGCGACCTGTACCTGTACAGGTTCAGGTTTGGTACAGTGGCTATATCACAGTATGTGAGTACAGTAGATAGCAAAACGGGGGATTCCAGAACAGTGGATTTGTGACTTCTGTCTTGATCATGGTGATTATTCAGAATATTGTTATGACACCGTTTGTTGGGCTTATTTTGTCCGAATACCATCGTCAGTTATTTGTTTGTATGCCTTAAAACTGGTTTAGTGATATATTACATATTTGCTGAAATATTTTGTACATCCTATGTGAAATTGTGTTCTATGTTTAGCCTTCCTCGTGTTGTTCCTTGCTTTAATTGTTGGACATCCACCAACCTTGTCCCACCATTTAGGGTGATACCACTGTCCTCTGTTATGTGTAAAGTGACATTCAAAAAGGTGTTTTTATCAGGGACAATTCTATGCATGGAACCTTGATCTAACCAAAGAGATTCACTTGTAGTTGAGTTTCGAATGTCTGATTTCGTAATACTACATGCTTTAGTGTTTTTTTTTGGTATTCGTGAGTAGGGTAATACTAGGTATGGTTGTCAGCAACTGAGTAGTAGTTATAACAGTGTTGTGGTACAGTGAAACTAGCGATTCCTGAGTACAGTCGTGTTATTAACTGATTAATATTGTGGCATTTTTCTAATCTAGTCGTATAAGCTTATTACTTGTGCCATCGTTTAGGGCACTGATACGTGTTAGCAAACTGATATTTACATAACAGATTGTGTTTTATTAATTAATCTGGTTGTTTGAGTCTTACCCACTAGTTTGTTTCTTTAAAAAGAGAGCCCGGCGTAACTTGGTTACAGAACTGAGAAGGATACATCATTGATCAGGGCATCCTCCAGACTGACCTATCCTTTAATACTATATATACGGACATAGAACTGAAGGATGCATCATTGAGCAGGTGATCATCTATACTGACCTACCCTTACTACAGATGTGAACATATAACTGGAGGATACAACATGGATCAGGGGATCCTCTAGACTGACTTACCCTTACTACAGATGTGAACATATAACTGGAGGATACATCAGTGATCAGGGGATCCTCTAGCCTGACCTACCCTTTGTCACCCTCAAACAATTACGCAAAGACAGTAGGAATATATTTCTTCTCAATTAGCTTTGAAGGACTGTACAGGAAGTGAAAGGTCTCTAACAAAATTGTAAGTAAAATTAATTCTTGTGAGGTAAAAAGATTTAAAAAAAAATAATGTTAGAGACTGGACTGATGAACATTGAGATTAAACAATTTGATGGTTATTTGAATTTGAATTTAAATTATTGGACGTCATTTTAAAGTTATAGTTATAGTTCGTTAGCAAATCATGAAGTGAAATTTAGCTGCATTTATTCATCAGGTAAATGATGCTTGGGTGATATATTTTGGGAGAAAACGCTATGTTGTTGTTGTTACGCCGAAAAACACGAATCCTGTATTTGGCTGCCTTGGATCGTTCATCGCAAGAAATATCAGCATTCCTGTGACACAAGTAACCTCATTTAGGACACTACAGGTGTTTAGGTTTACCTTTATCCACGAGATTTCCCGGAACAGACAACGATGAGTTAGTAAATAAATGTTTTGCAGAACTATGCCCCTCGACAGACAAAAATTGAATTGCATTTGCCGCCATACTGTTTGTACCTGCATTCAGCTTGGAGACGAATGAATAAAGAAACAACAAACACACTGGGGTATGGTCGACTAAGGCCACGTTTCGTGACTATTTAATGAATGAATTGACAATCGTGAATTTGAAAAAGTCCACTTTTAGTGATTGTTTAATGGATGAATTAAAATTCCAGAATTTAGCAAAAGTCCACATTTAGTGGCTATTTAATGGATGAATTGAAAATCTTGAATTTAGTAGAATTTAGCTGTACGTGTTACCAGAAATAGATCGAAAGTTGTGAACTAAAATGTATTTATTAAAGTATAGCTGGTAACACGAAAAGTATGTGGCTGACCAAAAAAGACCAAATGAAGGAAGTGGGGCTGAACCGCCACCACCGCTCGCGGCGCTCGCGAGTGGCAGCCCCAATCCCAATCCGTACGCGCTTAGCCGACCAATGGAAAAGAAGAGGGGAGTGTCGGGGGGGGGGACGGGATCCTGAATGAACCAACCTCCTTCCCTACCGCTACCTCCTTGGGATGTGCCCCGCATTAAAAACCCAGCCCCCAAATTTATGAGGGTTTTGCTGGGAAAAGATGGGGCACAAACACATGTTCCTCCAGGATGGTTCAACTATGTTTGATATGACAGATTACCTGAATATTGACGTCTGACTAGGAGATACAGCCCGTAATCTCCAGCGATATTGCATTAAACTGAACTGGTGAGAACCATCCTGGAGGACAACTGGGTGCAGCCTGCAACACGTAACGTCATGTAAATGAATAGTAATACAAAGGCATTAGAAAGCAACGTACACAATAAAATAAGGATACAGTGAAATTGTGAGATAGTCTGTTACAAAGTCGTCGATATCCGGCTTCTGCAGCCCGTAAGAAGCTCATTGGCATTCCCCGCGTTGACGTATTAGAGTAGTTAAGACGTCTGTATATTTATAAAATTGAAACACAAAGCAGATGCAACCCGCAAAAGGCTTTGGGTGCCGAGGACCAATTAAGGAAGTTTCATGCATTATTGATAACGCAATTTGTACGAATGTAAGTCTTGAATGCGTCTGATTTCCATCTCCCCAGTCGGCGAATCTGGCTGTCAGATAATCCTCTAGCTGATGCTTCCGTAGTTGCTCCAATGCGAAAGCTATGGCTGCGGAAGTGTTCGACGGGAAGCCCTGTTGTCTTCAGGGCATTATGGAGTTCGGTCGTGAATTCCTGTTGAGACACTGGAAGGGCTGGTGGATATGCGAATAATGGACCCGGAGCATTACCCCGCTTGTCGATGAACTCCCGCATCGCCCTGACCGTACAATATGGAGAGTCTGATTTTGGGATAGTGAGGTGGAACGGTTCCCCCGAGGTGTGTTTAAAATCTATGATGGTTAAGCAAAGGCTCGACGTAACTGGATCGAAACGAACTGCCGCGAGTTGCAGCAAATTCTTGGATGTGGGACCTTTTGAAGCTATTTCGCCGACACGCAGGAAGGCACTAAAAGCTAGTAAAAACATGCTTTTGAATAAGCAAGCGCGGTAATGGGATGGAATTGACAGAGGCAGGGCATCGACAATGCGATGGAGAATGTCCTTCGTAATTGGTAAACGATTATCCTTTGATGGGGACAATTTTCGACATGCTCGCAGTAATTTATGGATCAGAAAACTGGAGGTGGGATCTGAAAAATTCAGAACTTTGTGGGCATACGAAATGGCGGACAGATAAGAAGTGATTGTGGAAGCCGAAAATTGTTTTGAGGTTAAGTACGAAATAAAAAGAGCCATGGTGGGGATGGACAGAGGTAACGTGCTGCTGAGCTGATACTGGTGACAAAACACCTGAAAAACTTGCCACGTGCGGTGGTATGACCGCCTGGATGAGGGGGCAAGTGTGTGGTGTAGGAGATGTTCTAGCCCTTCCAACAGGGGAACGCAGGAAGTGGCGGGATGAAATTGGGGTTCCGTTGAGCCTCGGGGGCCAGACGTCTGAATTCGTCTACCTGTATACGTGAGAGAGCATCCGCTAAGACATAAAATTTTCCAGGTACATGAGTGGCCAACAACTGAATATTAAAATTCAAGCAAGATAGAACCAGTCGTCTTACCAATGCCATTACCTGGGGTTGCTTGCAGGTTTGCTTGTTGATAATACTTACTAGTGCCATGTTGTCCGTGAAAAACTCCACTTTCTCGTTGGTGAACTTGGACCCCCACACCTCCACAGATAGGACAATTGGGTATAGTTCTAGCAACGTGATATCCTGGTATCGCCACTGGTCATCCCATGAACCATAGAACCAATGAGTGCCTAATACTGCCCCATATCCTAGCCCTGCTGCGGCATCAGTGTACAAGGAGAGCGAATCGGATGATGACCATTCTAGGTTGAGGAAGTAGGACTTACCATTATATGCTTGCAGGAAGGATTCCCACATAAGCAGATCTTCTTTCACCTGGCGGGTCAAGCGGATGTGATAGTAAGGTTTGTTGACACCAATGGTCAGATCTGCCAGCCTGCGTAAGAATGCTCTACCAGGTACAATGACATTGCATGCAAAATTCAGAGTGCCCAGAATTTGTCTGAGATTATGGAGAGTGATTTTTTCCTTAGACATGCAATAGGATATGAGTTCTCTGCATCGCTGTAATTTGTCGAGAGGCAAGCGTACTTCAAATTTTATGGTATCCAGTTCACAGCCAAGGAATGGTAGGATTTCGGAGGGACCCGCTGTTTTATCTTGGGCCATGGGGACTCCTATATCATCACACATGTCGAGGAAAGACTCTAGCTGGGCTTCACATCCTGCTTTTGAGGAATTGATAATCAAGTAATCATCAAGGACGTGTACTATTCGTTTGATGCCTAGCTTGGTTCTGGCTACCCATTCAATCGCAGAACTGAATGACTCAAATATGCTACATGAAGAGGAGGCTCCCATTGGTAAACATCGATCATGGAAGTACTCGTCACGCCACGTGAAACCTAAAAGATGATACTGGGACGGGTGTACCGGGATGAGCTTGAAGGCAGATTCAATGTCCGTTTTGGCCAAAAAACAGTTCCGACCCGCTGAGAGGATGTGGTGTATAGCATCATCGATGGTGGCATACTGTACCGTTGCCGCGTCACGCGGAATACCAGAGTTGACCGACAAACCTTCCGGATAGGAGAGATGATGAATCAATCGGAATTTGCCGTGTTCTTTCTTTGGAACCAAGCCTAAAGGGGAGGAATGGAATGGGTCGAAAGGTGGTAGAGGAAAAGGTCCAGCGATGCGACCTAACGCTAATTCTTTGTCTAGTTTACCTTGTACTGCGTCCGGATTTTCATCCACCGATTTCAAGTTAGTAAAGGTTGAGGAGAGAGGGGTTTCGCTGAAACCCAGCGAGAAGCCAAAACGGAAACCCTTCAGCAAATAATCGCGACGGGAGTGGCCATATCCAATAAGCCATCCCGCCAGTCTAGATATTACGATTGGAGTTGGAAGACTGGTGGTTATTCCTGTTTGACTGAAGGAATGGTCGGGTGGTTTGGGTGGGTGCACTACTTCGAGGAAGTTGGGCTGTGATTCCTCTTTGGGATTGTTGTAAGTGGCCTTCCGGGCCTCTAGTGCGAAAGGGCTGAGACCCGGTTCCTTGTGGATGTCCCTGATTACCTTTGGCACGATAACATTTTAAGGCTGAATGGGGGTGGCCACAGTGGAAGCAAGCGTGTGAAAATTTACACCCACTACAGAAACGGCCCTTGTGGAATTTGAAACAGTAGCCGGCTGGGACTGATTGAGACTGGTGTGATTGTGTCGTGCTTGTTAATGGACGTTTGAACGCGGGACCACTAAATGATTCCGCTAAGCGGTCCAATCTACTCTCTAAATAAACTTCCCCCTGGAGTGAATCCCAGGAACAGTTTTGCGTCGACTTCAGTTGTCGAAAACGACGGTCGTATGTGAACCAGTCCCCCCTTTTTTGGTGGATATGGCGGACCGTTTCAATATATTTCATCATGTGGGGTGCTTGGTCAGGTTTGTGGGAGGTGTAAATTGCCGTGAAGATAGAAAATAAATGTGCCCATTTTTCGAAAGTAAGTTTTTGTTTTCGGTCTGCTGGAGCCCAAGCCAATGCAGGGGAAGCTGCACTGGTATCTGAGGCACTATTGGGTTCACTAAGGGTTAACGTGTACGCAGCTTGATTCTTCCAATCGGGGTCGAGTGTATGGAGCTCTATAAATTCATCCGCCCTGATTTTTGCCTGAATCTTACCTGAGACATGTGCCGCAAGTGGGACCTGTTGAATATTGGCGGCCACCTGGGGTTGTACAATATGTGGAGACTCACCTGTCATCGTGATGACGGACCGTTCTACTAACTCATTCACCTCGTCAGTTGGATGGCTGACTGTTGCGAGTGCTGTCGGCTGTTGTATAGCATCGGATCGAGACTGAAAGGCTGCTTGAACGGCTTCTGTGGCAGCTTGTATGGCAGCAGCGACGGCTGCCGCTGTGGATAATTGAATTATCTCCTCCCTCATTTCTGCCGAGATGTTAGGCGCTACAAGAGAAGGAGCTGAAAGGGAAGATGGTCTGCCCCGTTTACTGCGTTTGCCAGTAACTGCCGCTACGACATCCTGCACGCGGGCGGAAGCACGTCTCTTGGGTGGCATACCTGTAAAATACTTAAGGCCATAAACAAAAATTAAGCCGTTTTTATCGCACAGAGTGAGATTGAATGTAAATTTGAGGGAATAAATCAGCGACTGGCGATTTCCGCACTGCGCATATACAAAAACAAGCGACTGGCGATTTCCGCACTGCGCATATACAAAAACAAGCGACTGGCGATTTCCGCACTGCGCATATACAAAAACAAGCGACTGGCGATTTCCGCACTGCGCATATACAAAAACAAGCGACTGGCGATTTCCGCACTGCGCATATACAAAAACAAGCGACTGGCGATTTCCGCACTGCGCATATACAAAAACAAGCGACTGGCGATTTCCGCACTGCGCATATACCACAAACAGATTAGTTGTAAATGAGAGAATTTTTTTGTGTGGGGCGGGTGGGGGGGTGTTCCTCTCAAAGTTAAAAGGTGTATGGTAGACTGGAATAGATAGGGGTTAACCCCGGAGCTGAAGTGTGTCCTAACGGCAACAAAATAAAGAAATAAACTAAATAAATGAACAAAATTCTAACATCCCGAAATTTGTGTAAGCTATGATAACCGGTCATATTACTGTTACTGTTTGTTTACATCGGCCATTTTGGCGACCTTCATGACCTCGCGGACTGGACGAGATCATCGCGTGACAGGGGGCAAAGTCAAACACGTGTGCTGGAAAATCTGGGTTAGCGTGTTACGTAACTTTGCCCCATTTATGGCCCATGTCTCCGCCTAGCTGATATGGCCCGAGTTGAGTGCAGAAATAAACGGCGAACCCTTTTATCTGCCACGTGTTAGCGTGTCAACCGTCTGGTAGGGGGATAATTGAATGTTGGCACTTTGGATAAAGAGTTACGTTAATCGACAGTGATGGAAAGAAAATTAACCGAATCATAAGGGCCTAGTACTAAATTTTTTGTTCAAATCTTTGCGTACTAGAACTAGTGTAAAACAATCTTAATAAATCAAAATCCTATATGCTTCTCTATCGTATGGTCGCTGGTTATTAAGATTGAGCGTAAAACTACTGTAGGCGGCTGAGGGCCTTTAAAACTGAGCCCCGAATGGATTTATATAAATAATAATTACCCCTGTCGTTTAAATGGACCCCGTCCCTGGAGAAATATTTAGCTGGCATGTTAGGTTTGGCAAAATGAGGCGACCACCAAAAGAAAGCAAATGGGTGTTCTTTCAACCGATTGAATAGACTGGTGTTCACTAGCTCTGCTCTGCGGTTGAAATCGGACGTTCTTGGTCGTAATCTAGGTAAAATCATACTTACAACAATGAGTCTTACCTGTAGGCGATTATGGAGAAGGTCTAATAGAAGAAGAAATTTCATTGCCGTTACCGAAATCTCCTTCCAAGTCCAGGTCGTTCGATCCTACTTGTAGAACGACGATGTCGGGCTGGTATGATGACACGACCTGAAGATCGTCCGCCCTCCAACACCGTGGAAACGGACATTTGTCGACTCGGAAAGGCGAAGATTAGCAGATAAAGAAGGGTTTACGTCCGATAAAAGAAACGATTCCAAGTTTCGAATAATTGAATGACCGAGAATGAGGGTCCTCATTGTACGTTTCGAAGTCACTTACCGGTTAAATACTTGACAATCTTCTTGTGTTTTGTTAAAGAACTCACCCCATAGGGGTTACCGGCGTAAAGAATAAAATTCAATGGACTTTTCAAGCAGAACAAACTCGAAGCTGTGACAAATTCTAAAGACGCTGTTGTATCACCGAAGACCAGCTAAAGAGTGAATAGAAGTAGAGATTATCTTTGTGTGGTACCCGGGTCACGTGGGTTTCCTGTGCACCCGTGATTGGCTCTTTCTCGTTCTTATGAATAAACAGGTCTTCGCGGGAAAGCTATAGACAAAGGCAGTTAGCGGACTGCCTGAGCAAACTAACATTCCTAAATGCCTGTACAAACTCAGTTACGCTGTCGTAACTTTTTATTTGTGGCGCGTCGTAAAAAGACATGCCGTTTCCGGAAATTTTCCGCGTAAAAACGAAATCTCGGACTGTAAAGATATTATCAGCTGAAAATATGGATTTTGCTGATTATATTACATGCAAATTTATTTGATTTGGCGTTAAATAACGCCATAAATCTTCGTCCATAGAGATATATTGGGCCACTGGAATTTACGAAAAGGACATGTCGGCCATTTTGAAGTACATGGGTTCATACGGCCCCTAGCACCGGATTAAGCGGAATTAGACACAAGTTACGAAACGTAACGCCATAGATCTTGCATGGTTAAACCCCACTTATAGCCGTACCTTCTGAAGATCGATGGAAAGAAGGTGATAAGACAGATGATCTCGAGAAGACAGATTGTAAGAATTACAAGCGTCTAGTCCGTCATTCATAATCCAGCCGTCGTCCATTAGAGAATATCCGCGTCCATAATCCAAAGACCTATTCCATATTCCATATAACAGTATTAGCACCAAATTCAAAACAAATCGTTGTATACATAAACATAGGCTTGTTTCCTGCAAGAGAGAAGCGGTCAACAGTTTTCAGTGATGCCGGCAAGACATCATGATGTTCCAAAAATATCAAATCCGTATCGCTGATCAGTATTCTTAATCCATAATATTCGTTGTAAAGTCGTCATCTAAAGAATGATGTATTTCAGTCACGCTTTGATTGTGACTGTTCATATGAGTACCATGAGGATCTTGAAGTACATGGATTCATACGGCCCCTAGCCCCGGGTTAAGCGGAATTAGACACAAGTTACGAAACGTAGCGCCATAACAGGTACATCGCAAATAGAATAGCTTTAAGAAGATATCAGTTGATCACAATACGTATCAACCTGGAATTCCACTCGGCAAAGAAACTAAGGTTATAGTCGGCCGGCCAAAGACCCCAAAAACGCTTTTAAAAACTTTCGATGGCATTTTTTGTTACAAATGGGTACCCATGCTAAATTTGTTCTTTGAGTGGTAGGGATCAGGGTAGGAGGGGATACCACCCTGATTTTGGTCAATTAAGGTCATTTTGGAGTCACTCTTTGGGTCAAATAAGGTCAAAAATGGGTAAAAATCGGTTATAAATTAACATCCACCGCATTGTTTTTTACCAATGAGTATCCAAGCTGAATTAGTTGTAAGTAGTGTAGAGTGTCAGATAGTCATAGATAACACGTTTATTATAAGAATTAAGGTCATTTTAGGGTAACTTTTGGGTCAAATAAGGTCAAAAATTAGTGAAAATCGGTTATCTGCACAGTACTAATTGTTACGATTGGGTATTCCAGTTGAATCAGTTGAATGTAGTGTAGGGTTTGGATGTAGTCATCGATAACACGTTAATTATTAGAATTAAGGTCATTTTAGGGTCATATTTGTGACAAATGAGATCAAAAATTGCTGAAAATCGGTTATAAATTAATATTCACAGTATTATTGTTACGAATGGGTATCCAAATTGAATCAGTAGTATGTAGTGTAAATTTTAAAATAATCATAGATAACACGTTAATTATTCAAATTAAGATCATTTTAGGGTGACTTTTCGGTAAATGAGGTCAAAAATGGGTACAAATCGGTTATGAATTAATATCTACAATACTAATTGTTACGAATGGATAGACAGACGGAATTAGTTGTATGTAATGTAGGGTTTAAGGTAGGTATAATAACTATTATGTAACCATAATATTGTCTGTCGAGGATTATTTTT
>JAVTVY010040425.1:0-18756 GCA_036873755.1 Hanleya hanleyi
CTTCGGAAACAGATAAAGGCTAGGCTTACAAAATATATAGGTATGAATAACTTTCGTATCACCCAAGAGGTGTGGTAGATCTGTAATTTTCAACAAGTAGGGCATCACATGATTCGAAAATGGCGAGTTACATTGGGGTTACGTCGGTAGACTTTAGCTGATTGGCTGACGAAGTCACGTGGTATTGATTTCTGGAAATTCCCTCTCGCACTTGCCGAAAGTAGGCTGTAAATGGATACACACGATCCCAGGGTCAGTCTTACCGCGTATAGATGACCGAGATGCATGTTGGTTGTGGCGTGCGGACACAACCCACGTGACTAACAATAACGTTACACTGATTTAAGGCAAGGGAGACTACTAGTAGTATGAGTAATGTCTACGCGCCGCTACATCATTCGCTGTCTACGGTTAATACGCACATGCGCGTGCACTCAACTGCGAAAAGGAATCGAGGGGGAAAAAACATGTGCGATAGAAAAATCTCTAGAAAAGAGTACCTTTTGAGATGATCGTGCTTGTAAGCATAGCGTACTCCTTCCCAAGTATTTAAGGTATGTGATTTGACACTTGGTTGACCGATTCGTCAGTTGAGGAAGATTGTGCGCTACATTTTCTCGTCAAACGCATCCGCCTATAAATGATATAGGGCTAGGTCTCTTCTGCTTTAGTGAGGAGAGAACTACTAGGTCTATCCCAAACAGGGTGGTAAGAGCATGCTCTTTCATGACGTCAATGCTCTCTCTAAATAGGGGTTTCCCGATCCCGATTTAGCCAATGAGAACATGCTCTATTAGAAAAAGAGGGATGAGCTCATGATCTCATATCGTTCTTCCAGGTCAAACAAGCGCCTCGTTTTCGTTTGACCTTGAAATACTATGTTGTGATTGGAGGAAACTGAAAAAAACGTCACTCTGAGATCATGTCCTTATCCCCCAAATCGGAACAAAACAGCGGCGGTTTCGAGGTCACCAACATCCTGCTGAAGAGCCAATTCTGCATATGTAGGTATCTCAAGACAGCGATTGATATTTAACCCCCCTCAGACCTCATTTAACTGTAGACGGGATCATATGAACTTTGCTATGTTAGGCTGAATTAGTTATGTAACGCCACATGTGTGACAGTCTAATGTATGACAGGGTCTATGGTGGTCGATTGGTCACGGAAGCTGATTACCAGTCTGATATAGTCAACCTCTCCTCAGAGTTTACGAGGTCAAGGATCTTGGTGTTAGATAGAGTCCGAGCGTATTCCGACTAATAGATCCCGCATGAAAAATCACAAATGTTTGAATGAAATTGAGGTTTATTGCCTAAGTAATACTATTTAAACTCTCTGAAATCCTACGCACAAACATGAAAGCTTATATCCGGTCACGTGCGCATGGCTCACCACCCAGATTAACCCTACCTGGCCTGGGGGGCCATTATGGCCCCTCCTAACAAGCTTTCTGGGCTATCTCCGGAACGACGAAATATGGAGTACTGAAACTCCGGGACTTTATAGTTTTTTCATATTGGGGTCATTTTTAGCCCATTTGCATAACCCCCTGAGCAAAGTATCATGGGTAAATTCAAGATGGCGGCCACGTGGGGTACCTGAAAAGTGATGTTTTTGTCACAGGGCAAAAACTATTTTATTTCACATCACATTAATATTTACTAATTTATCATGCAGTTTTTGCGGAGAAATTGCATAAATAAAAAATTCGGAAAATCCAACCGAAAAATCGACCAAAAAATGCCGTTTTTGAAAATGACGTCACTGTAACGTCATCAAAGTGGCCATCTTGTTTTTTTTTTTACATTTTCTGGTAGAGCTTGACCCAAGAGTATAGTGTGGTAAATTTCAGCCCCCTAGCTCAAGGGATAAGAAAAATAATTAGGGGGGGGGCCATTTCGCTCCCCCACCCCCAGGCCTGGACAGGTCCCAAAAAGCCCAGGACAGATAGGGTTAAACAGGTTGTAAATATGCAGGAAAGGGGACTCGCAAAATGCTAAAGAATGAAAGTTATTATGCTCCATGGCTAAACTAATCCACCGTTCCATCCTGGTAAACTCACTATTATTAGATCAAATGACATCACACAAGAGTTTCTCTGTGACTGAGCGATTCGGATTGTCAGCCTGACCGCCCTGGGTAGTCACCTTGACCACCCTGACAATAGAACATGACGGATGACGTGTGTCGGGTGATATGCCCTTGTGCGCCTTTGGTCTGCTACGTCGCCATATTGCATTTGCAGAAAGCGAGATGGATAAATATTATTTGGGGCATAGGAAATGGATGCTTGCAAACCAGAATCAAGTCGAGTTTTGACCTTGGAACTCTCACTTGAACCATCAAAGTGGTCATTTTCTTGACCACTTTAAGCTGGTCAGCTGGACCACTAAGGGTAACGCCTCAGATACAATTGCTGAACCACCTAAAAGTGATCATTTTGACCACCTTATTTCTCTCAGTGTTTTCAACAAGAGTGGTTGGAAAGCCTGATATAAACTTGGTTTATCCTTTTATTCATTTACCAAAGCGTGTCTGGGGTACAAGTAATCACACGGATCAGTTTTGGTTCTTGTGATGTTTAAAGAAATAAATTAGAATGAATCATTTTGATAGAGTTTCTTGCCTAGTTTCTTATCAAAATGACTTCAATCTACGGAGTTTCATTCATTCTAAGTTATGTGGAACTAATCTGTGGTACTTCTGGTTTTTAAAGAAATAAGCTGTCAGTATATTTGCCCGCACGATCATATGACTTTTTGTCAGTTCGACGCTTATATCTTATTCGTCGCGCGCAATGCTATATATATCAGAAGAGTGTATAGCAAAAGCGAAAAATGTCACAGAAAACCGTTAGCAGTGATAATAATCTCTGTGGAGAAATTGAACTTCAGTATGTTCAAATTGTACTCACGAATACAACCCACACATAATACCTGTAGGTTAATGTTATATGATGCCTGCTTTTTTTAACGCAGCAGTCACCTATAACATGTTAACCGATTATTGCTATGGAAGATTCCAATCCACTGATAGGATTGTAGATATCAATCTTAAAATCGGAGACATATATGCATAAAAGAAATGCGTGTTTACGCGAGAGATCAAATGGATACGAATTCTAGAAATAAAACATTCAAAAAGAATATAACTATTTATGTGACTAAGTGTATTTCAAGATGGGGACGCCTGTGGACATTCAACATGTCTTTCATTTTAGTTCCTATAAGCTCAAATATCATAGACCATTCATGTTCAAAACATCTTATATGGTCATCAATATGGACTTTGATGTCGCGGTGTGAGACAGCTCTTTGATGTCGCGGTGTGAGACAGCACTTTGATGTCGCGGTGTGAGACAACACTCCCCATCCGAATGTCCAGTGGTTGAAATTGTTAGTGAATGCGACGTATTTGTAGGATAAGCAGCGGCCACGCCCTCAGACAAGATGCAATAAAGGACCTTCTCTCAAACAGCATCTCACAGTGAAGTCTCGATCATACAGCTTAAAGAACGTACAGAAGATATTCTACAACATTTGTGGAAATATTCACCTGAGCTATACTTCATCAGAGCTATATTTCACCAAGGTAAGAATTATTCTTGTTTGAAGAGAAAGAGAATAGGGCATGACGGAGTAGACGCTTATATATGATCTCATCAAGAAATCCTAAATTTTACGAAAATATTTCTAAATTATCTATCTTTCCATCAAAAGACACAAAGGATGTCTCCAATTGCAGGTATTGAATATGGTTGAATTAGCTAGAATATGGCGGTTATCAGTGCCCACTATTGCAGTGAACGAAGAAAGAGTCATGAAATCATATAAAACCTGTTACTCTGGCATGTCTTGCTAAACCTATATCGGTGCATCGGTATAACATTTGTGAATGTCCCCACTAATTCTCAAATATCCCTAATTTTACAAAAATATTCTTAACCTTTCTCTCCATCAAAGTAAGACAATTATGAATCGTGCTACACGTATTCGGCGTGATATGATTGAAAGAATCCGGGGGTTTTTCGGGCTTATCTTGGCGTACTTATGGAATCGCTTGACCAGCATGCTAAAAGTTGTGCCATTTATTGGGCTACCGTTTGGTATAAACAAGACCGGAATATCTCGTCGGGTTCAGAGAAATTTTAGAAAAATATTCATAACTTTCTATTTCTTCATCAAAATGAGCGAATTTTGTGTCATGTCACAGGCATTTAGTGCGGCATGATTGAATATATTTCCGAGCTGTATGTCCGACATTGTGAGTAATCGAATCGAAATGCTCGTATTTCAAGAAAACTTCATCACAATGACACCTCAACCATTGCATCTGCCTATATTAATGTTTGCCATGCATTATCCATCTAGAGGCGGCTTTAAACAAACTAGGAATAACTGGTCTACTGCCAGAGTAATGATATCAAATGTTACCCAAACCCCACAATCAAATTCAGGAGAATAATTCCCAGGCTCTTCAAAATGCCAGAGAACTGCAATTTATATTTCCAGGACAATGACGGTTCAGTTCAAATTTGGCTCCGAATAAAAAAATCGAAATATTGTATTACTTTATTTGTCTATATTTCCATAAGAAGTGTAGAAACCCATGTATCACTCTCAAGAATGTAATTTAATATCAACAATAATTACTTACCAGACGCATGTGTTTATGATACCAGGCGTATATGGTACCACGCGATGATTTTACGTGGGAAATAATCTCATGATTCTCGACAATACTTCACTCGAACACAGATCTATTGCCACTGGAATGTTACATCGGTCTATCCAGAATATGATATCCACCATTCGCATGCAGGCATTTGTCATGTTACCCCAACCCGTTTTCCTGCATAATTCAATCCATAATAATGAATTTTCATCGGTAGAAAAGACTGAAATCGCCCACAACAAACATTCGGATCTCAAATTGATCAATAGTGTAGCCTCAAATTACGTCTCGCGATGCCTTCGCATTAGCCTGACACTAACCAAATATTTGTGACACAAACCATATACATGTTTTTTAACAAACTGATCAATATGTTGATAACCTCACGCTGTGATATTTGCAAGAGATTCATGCTGGGCTCATCGTTGTTTGTCTGTTCATTCCCTTTAATCTGAGTCATTAGTCCCATAGTTGCCCTCTATAACTCAGTGTGGGTGTATTGAGTAAGCAACCTGTTTACTTCCCTGAGAGAGACACCAGATAACATACTGACAACAAGTGCAAACTAGCATTACCAGACAAAGGTATATATAAACATGTCCCCGGTACTGATCATTTTAACCAAATTTTGGAAACTCCATCACTCACATTACGCGACAGCAAATAATCCCCAGGTCCTGGATAAGGAACACACTGAGGTAACTTGTGAACGCGATGTATGAGTTAACCAATATATGAGTCACCTAAAGGTGTATACACTACATATATCTGCCTAAAACCCGGCAACCATCAACATCAAAGCTAGATGTTATCGCAGTAAAATTGTTCTCCAAAATATTCCTACTCTCAGGCCAATTACTCTCAGTCATTAATCCCATAGTTGCCCTCTATAACCCAGTGTGGGTATGTTGAGTAAGCAACCTGTTTACTTGCCTGAGAGAGATACCAGATAACATACTGACCACAAGTGCAACCAGCATTATCAGACAAGATACATAGAAACATGTCCTTGTACTGACCATTCCTACCTATCCCTGTTCACAAGTATATAACCTGTCAATTTACCCATGCTACAACCACCCCCACTTTTAAGTTGACGTCCTCGGCAACTTCCATAAAAACAAATGCCAGTAACACCTGAACCAAACGACACGGAGCATAATTATTGGTTCCTTGAAATCTAACCGAAAGAATTACTTTGGGGAAAAGGTGTACTCAATGTGGTCTATGTTGTCTCACCACTGCTCTGATCAATGCAACACAGTCATATTATGATTCAGACTTATTCCTCCAAATCCCATGGCTATGAGGAAAATAACATAAAAAAAACTTTACCAAAGTCAAAGGAAAAACTACAAAATACACTACAAATCAATGTACACGAACAACAATGCACATATCTTTTCAATGACTTGATGGTTCCTTACAGGCAATCTAACTGATGTTCGCGCCTGATTTTCATAACATATGACTTCCTGTAAAAAGTAACCATACTCGGCAAAACTAAAATGAACAGGTACCAACTCGTTAAAATGCCCCTTTAATGTCCATGCACCGATGTGCATGACCCCAGTTAGCAGGCACACGCCCTTGTTCAAGGTCAGCGAAACGGTCTGATAAACAAATGAAGAGCCCTATCTTCAACCCAACGCAACAGCATATAACCCCCAGTTCCCACTGATGGGATATCTCTGAGCAGTAAACCCGATGCGCACTGTAAGACTTATTCCTACTCATCCCTTTACAGTTAAACCCCTAAATACCAGGCCCAGACGACTGTACCACCCCTATCACCCTAGTGAGATGCAAATAGAGTAGGTGGCCGTGGCCTGTATTTGACTTAAAGAGATAGATAGGCACTCAACATTGACCGTCACTCAACTTATGCAATTGTTCCTGTCATCCCGAGTACAGTACATAACTTCATCATGTTTGCATATGCCATACACTTTGCCTAGTTATAAATTCAAAGGAAGATAAATCCTGACAACAAAGGCTATCTGAAAACCTATATCTGCATTCAGTGAAAAGAAATGCAAGAAAAACAAAAGTAACATCCTACTTATCTCATTATCCATCACAATATGCAGGCATTTCTAACTTTAGCACTACTATAGCGCCTCAATGCCATACAAACAAAATCAAATATCAACAGGGAAAATAAAACATGTTACAAGTTAACCAATTGAAAGAAAAGACATAAAACTAAGAACTTGTAAACATTCATACACAGTCGTTATTCAAATTCCAAATTCACAGCTTCTACATTTGATTTTCCATGGCTACAGTGCATACATACTGTCCAACTACAGTCCGAATCTGTTTCTTGGAAGGTATTCCAAGACCACGAACATTCTCTGACAGTTATACAGTCACCACAATCATATGTGCACAGACTTGGTTTCACTGATGATAGTCGAATATCATCTCTAGTTCTGCAGTAGGCGAGCATCCACATATCTGAGGCTCCATGACCACCTGGATTGATGCGCCATCTCCTCAAATATGGCAGGAGTTTTCTTTTGGTATAGGCCCAAACCTGTATTTGTCTAAAGGGCCTTTGTGGACAAATATTCATCAAAACACAGCACCTCAATCCCACCTCGGACACCATAACAGGCTAGAAACGAGGAAACACATCCCCTAACCAGATCTCCCAGGCCAGAACAGGGAAACACCTTGGCTAACAAAATCTCTCAGGCCAGGGAAGGCAACCATCAGATGCTGGCGGCATGGTCAATGCACCAACGGAATGCACATGTCCGTCTCAAACCCCGGTACTGGTCATTTTAACCAAATTTTGGAAACCCCATCACTCACATTACGCGACAGCAAATAATCCCCAGGTCCTGGATAAGGAACACACTGAGGTAACTTGTGAACGCGATGTATGAGTTAACCAATATATGAGTCACCTAAAGGTGTATCCACTGCATATATCTCCCTAAAACCCGGCAACCATCAACATCAAAGCTAGATGTTATCGCAGTAAAATTGTTCTCCAAAATATTCCTACTCTCAGGCCAATTATTCTCAGTCATTAATCCCATAGTTGCCCTCTATAACCCAGTGTGGGTTCGTTGAGTAAGCAACCTGTTTACTTGCCTGAGAGATATACCAGATAACATACTGACCACAAGTGCAAACCAGCATTATCAGACAAGATACATAGAAACATGTCCTTGTACTGACCATTCCTACCTGAATACCTGAATACCTCTGATTTGAGCACTAAGTCATAGACTTATAAGCTCCTCCAGCGTGAACTTACTTCCTTCCGCTTCCAGCTACCACCCATCTCTGTACCAAAATCTATCAACAGTCGTGTTCCAATGTCGGTCAAGTCTATGTTTGAAAGAGTTAACAGAATTTGCAGATACTACATGTTCTGGCAACTTGTTCCAGGGTGTCACTATTCTCATAGCGAATGAGTTTCCTCTAACATCTAGTCTGTATCTTCTTTTATACAAGGTCAGGCTATGACCCCTGGTTCGGAGAAAATCCGATTTAACGACATGAAAGTTATTCATTATCTTGAAAACTTGAATCATATCACCCCTTAGTCGGCGGTGTTCCAGTGTAGGTAAGTCCAGTGATTGAAGTCTGCGGTTATCAGGGAGGTGAGATATAGTAGAGATCATTCGGGTTGCTCTTCTCTGGACTCTCTCAAGTTTGTCTCTGTCACACTGAAACCTAGGGGACCAGACACAGTTCGCGTACTCTAAATTGGAACGTACTAAGCTCTTGTATAGTGTCAGAAACAGATCAGAGTTCAAGTATTTAAATGTTCGTTTTATGATTCCTAGCAGCTGGTTAGCCTTGTTGACCGTAGTATTCACATGGGCACGAAACTTAAGGTCACAGTCCAGGATAACACCCAGGTCTCTCTCCTCTTGCGTTGATATTAGCGTCACAGAGTCAGTAGGACCGTCCAAGCTGAAATCGAAATTGATCCTATCCCTGTTCACAATTATATAACCTGTCAATTTACCCATGTTACACACCAAAGACCAGTCCATATACCTACCCCGTATTATGGTACCACAATGTCGGAACCGCGGCAACAAGAAAAGACACCCGGCTATAGCACGGCGTTTGATTCGGCTGAGCCAACCAAAAATTCTCTACCATTAATGTTCCCTTCAAAGCACTATGAAGCGTTCTCAAGATTGGTTGACGCTCGAGTTAGTGCAAGCCTGTTAGATACTGCAAGCGACATATTCAAATGGGGGAGCAGATAGGATTTAATTTTAATTAGATTGATTTTTTTGCAGTCCGATTTTTGAAAGCGCCTGCCTATAGTCGTATTCATGAGAGAACAGATAGGTCAGCCAAATGGGGTGCACGATTAGTGCCCATTGGAATACATATATACTGTTGATATATTGTGTTGCCAAATTTCGCATAGATATATTTGGAATGTATTGATAATTTATTTCAATTTATTATTTTTAATGTAAATCATCCTATTTACTGGATATGTCTTTATGCATTTATTATTTGCATGAATTTATTATTTTAGTGTTAATACTGTAAATAAATACATATCCTAATTTACTTAATCTAACCAGTCCTTATTTCTTAATAAATATATATAATTTAATACTTTAGAGTAAATACTCAAGTGATCTTACCTATTAATTTGGATAAATTATAATTATGGTTTGATATTGCATAATTATATCCTGAATTTAACTGTCTGCTATTTTAGAACCACGTTGTTAAAGTTCCCATTTCTTAATACATATATAATTTAATATTTTTGCGTTAATAATCACCTAATTTTTACTTTCGTTCTCAATATACTCAGTACATTCAGAAGTTCATGATTTGTATGTATTCACCTTATTTTGCTTGATGTTCTTCATCTATTAATATTATTTCTTAATGAATGCTAATACTTTTATCACGTTTAAATTCGTCTCTGATATTAGCCCTTGGATAAAATATCTGTCATCTTTTATGACAAATTCAAGCAACTCTATAAAGAAACACCCCATGAGTGATATCCCTTGTATGTAGTAGAGCTAAAGAATATTTTATGGCTTCTGTCAATATATCGGCGATCAGTTTTCTTGAAGACAGATACGGTACTATTAATGAACTTCAATAATGTTCTGATGTAGGATTGTGGTATAGAGTCGATAAATGCCATGTTGATACATGTCTTGACTGTGGTGACCATTAACATCAAGTTCTTCAGTAAGACATTTGGAGTTTTTCAATATCCACATACATTCAACGCCAGAGTTTTGGAAACAGTGACGCAATATCATTCCTAAAATGTCTTACCTCCTGAAGGACCCTCGTCTACAGGGTTGAAAGAAGCTTGGAAGTGCCGCTTCTAGAAGCAGCTATGAATCTATATTTGTGTGGTGATTGATGCATTTTGGGAGTCCAGTACACTTTTGGTATGTTGTTATGAGTAGCTGGAAGACAAATACCTCTTTCCCTGAGAAACGTTTTGTGATTGTAAAATAAATCTGCCAGAGTAAATGAGGACGTAAGCAGACGTATTTGATGGTGGTATGCTTATACTCAGTTCCTTAAGGTTGATAACTCAGGTTCTGTGAACTTAAAATCGTTTGGTACAGCGTTGCGTACCTCTGGATCATTCAGGATTCGTGGTAGATTACTATGTCCAGTCAGTTATCCAAGTAGATGAGTTTCAATGAAAGCCGGCCTTGAGATGTTTCGATTATGTTCACTGAACGATACAATCGCCTGATAGACTGCTCGGACGTTACAGTCAAGTTTCCACAAACAGACTGTAGCTCATACCGATAATTTGGAACATTATTGGTTCATTTGAATATAAATAATATGTTTTGGCAAAGATGAAGAATTTTGGGAGTTGGGGAGGGGTACAAATATTAGTCATGGGTCCAATATTGAACCAAATAGACCGGTCTTGTTTACTGCAACTGGTAACATGATTGTTGGCACGGGTTAGAGGATACTGAACTAAGTAAGCAACAAATATGATGCATAGTCTGAAGCCTGTTTCTCGTAGTGAGTAGGCTAGGCATGTCGGAAAACCGTTGTTGCAAATTCAAATCATATCGAATAGCGATCAGTTGAGACAAGAACAAATAGACGAGTGATTTTGTCAAACTAATGATTTGAAGTTCATTGCTGGGTAGTGAGTAACATTAATAACACGATTATTTCGTCTAATAGCCAGTCTTTTGAGTCAGATTTACAGTTTGAACAACCCCTTCATTTCTTCATAACCGTACGTCATAACACTGTAATATTATACATAATTTGCTCATTTTGAAGAAGAAATAGGAAAGAACATCTTTGTAAAATTGAGACTTTTTTTTATCAATTTTGGGGGTGGGGTAACATTTTAGGTATTTCTTTCTAACAATCAATCGGATATTGCAGCCTTTTTTATAGCACACGGTAGCACGATGAATGGAGCAAACTGTTTTATGCTGACGAAGCGATTCAGCTGATTAAGTCCAGTAATTGTAATGTTTTGCAGTGAAAAAAAGCCAGCGGTAAAAAACACATATTTTGCAAAATTTCAGGTCTTTTTCATGGAGTCAAATAGAAAACTCGGACAACCGCCATGTATTTCCGCAATCTGTCCATATCTAATACCTGAAATTATAGATATAATTTGTTTATTTTGATAAAAAAAGAGAACAGAATTTTGTTTCGTGAAAATGCGTGTTTGTTATGAAGTCCTGCCATTCACCCCCCTCCCCCCCCACAGAAATCCAAAGCACAAACTTGCAAGTTTACAATTGGTCACAACCGATGCGCACGGTACCACATCATACATTGAAAAATTGTATAGGTATGCTGTAATTGGGGGCCTCGAAAACCTAAACTAAGCAACTTTTTCGTTTTTGGACAACTGACTATTATTGCATTTATTCAGATCTACTTAACCTGGTCCCCTAATTTTTTAATCTCATTGATTCACACAGTTGAAAAATTTGTCACTATTTCTTGATAAATTCATCAGCTACGCCATCAAAACTTACTGAAATCAATAGCCGAGAGATATGCAGCAGGATATAGGCAGTTTCGATTAGATTGATTCAGAATTAATACAGACTGAACACTTCAAAGTTGAAACTGGGGGGATCTTTATTTATGATATCTGGAAATGGTCCCCACGTCACATCACATATTGATGATGTCATCATAAATATCGGTATCCAGCGGTGAATCCCTTTAGAGAGTTGACCTCAAAATATGATAAGAAGTGTGAATTGAACTTTTCGAGAAGCTGTAAACCGGTATGCCAAGATTCTTTAGCGACTAGGCCGTAGTTGTATTTTTGGAAAGGCCATCCATGCCAAAGCTTATGATCAGATTCAGGATGTATTCATCAATAGTTATGTACTTAGCTGTATCTCTATCTCCCCCTCGTGACGCATTCCTTCGTAATTTTGAAACAGTACCTGACATCATCACATTAATAATTTCAAATTTTGTTCATTAATAGTTATACAATCGGATACACAGAAACATAGTCGGATCAAATTTAAACCTCAACATTGGCGTTTGTCAGAAAACATTCGCATGTGTTATTCTCATTTAATCAACCTGATCTCATAATTTTCAAATCTCATTTATTCAGAAAGTTGAAAAATTTGTCACTATTCCAAGAGAAATTCACCAGCTACGTCATTAAAGTTATATCACATATTGATGACATCATATTGGTATCCGACGGTTTTCTCACGACCGCTAAGCAAATCGAAACCTATCGTTAAAAGCTGGAAGAAAATTAAGTTAATTTATAGCTGTTGAATATCTATACCCCTTTCCGAAGAATGGAAATTTGTGCTTCAGGGTGCTCTGTTCAACCGGATTTTTCGAGAACACGGCACCATACTTCAAGATCACAACAGGGCTCATCGAAAAGTACAAGCGATAGGCTTCCAAACGGAGTGAGTGAGTGAGTGAATAGGGTTTAACGTCGCTTTCAACATTTTTTCAGCTATATAACGACGGGGAAGGGAAGGGAGGGAAGGGAGGGGAGGGGGAGAGGCAGGGGAACCTACTTGTAACAGAGCAAATCTAATGCTGCCATTTGATAGTGCTGTCCCACTGAAATGTCATGCCGTAGGCAGACATGACACCCCACTCAGTCACATTATACTGACACCGAGCGAACCAGTCCTTGTTCTATCCTCTTAATGCTGAGCGTAAGCGAGGGAGCAACAAGTTCCATTTTTCAAGTCTTAGGTATGACCCGGCCTGGGATCGAACCCAGTACCTACCGCTTACGAGGCCGACGCTCTAACCATTAGACTACCGCAGTGCGGTTCGCTTTCAAACGGAATATGGTGTTGCTCTATGTATGGGGAGAGGTGAATTGGATTCCTAAATAAGGTCTTTTTCGACTCATTGGCGCTCGCCTAATATGACAATGAACGAACATATTGGCGCCCAACGTGGGGCATGGCAATACGAAGATACCACGAAAGTGACAAGCTTAATTGTGCTCTCAACCGGCCTAATCCATGTACCATATAGCTCAGCTGATATCCCTAGTGCCCATTTTGGTATTTTCGATATTCGATCATGGTACCAGACCACTATTAATTCCGTTACTTGTTATGTATTAGCGTTAAAAATCGGCAAAAATCCAGAAAATTCACAATGCATAAATGCAGCTGGCATGTCAATATTTACCTTGTGGGGCATTACAAGTGGAAGTCTTGACAGATGTTGACCATGGAAATTTCAAATTGCCGTCACGGACAGCTGATTGGTGTTACAGAATGTCATTCAATTTGTGAACAGGGAGCCTTCTCACCCTTCACTGATCATGTCTCCATCCACCATGCTTTTTCCAAAGTGGCCCAAATCAACACCAGGAAGTACAGTTTGAAGACTCATCTGCAAGTTGAAATATCAGATGTATCAGAAATGCTGAAAAATCGCAGCTCATAAAATCCATAAAGATCTGTTCTCAAATTTCTAAACAATGTAGGTCGTGGGCACTGAACCGGAAGTGATTAACTGTAGTCTGATGCCTGTCAGGGATGGAACCATTGTTAAAATAAGAAATGCTCTCATCTGAACAAACCATACCCATCCCCAAACTATCTTGAGAAGGCACAGATAAAACTATGCACAGATAGAGATTTTACAGCCTATATACCAAGGGTACCCCCTTTATAATTTCCCCTCAGTTTGACCCATATGACTTAAGACTGAGGTACATGTAAAAAGTACAATATCTCACTAACCTGTACATATTTTTCCATCTGGTAAAAAACACCAAGTCGACAATCCTTCTGCCTATAAAAAGAAGTATCAAGCATTAACTAGATATGTTAAACACTATTTTAAATTATTTTTTTATTATTTTAATTCATTTTTTATGAAATTTTTCAAATTAAAATTTAAAACTAAAGAAAAATTAAATTCAAAATGTGACAAAACATAATTTGTTTACAAGCTGCTCATTTAGACTACATTTGGTAAAAATTTCCTTCGTGGCAGTGGTTAACTTCCCCATGTAATCAGTGGGTCATCCCAGTAATCTATCAAATGTGATTAAAATTTGATGTTGATACAAAGATCGAAGACATGTTTAATCCTGTAATAAGTGACAGCAATATACACAAATGTGTACACAACACATACCAAAATATAACACAGAGGTGTTTATGGTATACACAACTCCCATATAGAGAATATATGTCAGTTCAATTGGATGGATCTACATCTCATCAAGATCTTGCTGGCAGTAATTAGAAAGATGCACATATTACTTGTAAACAGTTATTATTACTGAGAAAACTCCTAAATAACATTGAGGAATATATTCTGTGTCAGATTTCAAGTCCATGAATGCAATGTCTGCAAACAGGCAACACATGTCAAAACACAAAATAGAAGAAAAAAGGAATAAAATTCAATGGCACCATATCTGATGGTCATTTGCTGATCTCTGCTACATTAATAACCATGAAATATGAGGACAGCTGGAAGTTGCCTCACTTAAACTGTTAACTGTTTGGTGAAACATTAAAGTGGCAACTTACAGAGAGCAAGGCCTATCTTCCAACAGAGTTGGAGGCCATACCTCTGAGTCACACTGTGTGAAATTCCCAGAGAAACTATTTGATGTGTGTGTGAGGGGTGGGTGGGGGATGGGATTGCTAATATTTGGATGCCTTTAATCCATGTTCCTTGCTACCCACAAGATCTCTGATATGAATATGAAAGAAAATTACAAAATTATAATCCTGGAGATAGTGGAAATGGAATGAAGAGAAAGTATTTGCTATGATGCAAATGTGACTGACAATAGACACACAAAAATGTGAAACCATCAACAGTCAGTTTAATTGTTGACTCAGTTAATCAGATTTTATTTGTTTCATTAAAGTTAAAAATGCAAAAGGCATTTTGGAAATTCTTTGTGTGTGGAACAAACATCTGAGTTTTTACAGGTCATATGATTATTATTAATTTCATGTGGTTTTAGACTGATATAAAGTGAATTTATGCATAAATGAATGCATAAATGATTGAAGCATTGAAGATTTGAACTGAGGTCAAGATTTTGAAACAAAAGCATGTAATTGTATCTATGTGAATTTCCTTTCTTCCATTTACATTTTATTGTATCATGAAAGTTAATTTGCTCATAATTACCAGCTGTGTTAAGTGAACTTCGTCATATTTGGCATTGACTATTTGGCCCTAGTACTGACAAATCAGTCATTTTTTGCCTATATTTGCTTCAAAAGGTCTCAATTATCTCGCAGAAATGGCATAACAATACAAGAGATGTTACCCAGCATTATCAGTATGGTGTTTATTTCAACCACATTTAGCAAGAAAAAAAATAATTTTAATAATTAAAAAATTGATTAAAATGAATTTAAAAAAATATTTTATTTTATTAATAATTTATTAACGTAAATTTGAAACAACCCTAATATTTGTACGTTGTTCATGAGTCAGCCTGGAAAAAATTGGGCTGATCAAGTCAGAACTGTAGCCACAGTGACGATTTAAAGTTCTCTGGTCAAATGTGAAAATGTCAGGTGTCAGGCACCAGATCACTATTAATTCCGTTACTTCTTATGTATTAGCGTTTAAAATCGGCAGAAATCCAGAAAATTCACAATGCATAAATCCAGCCGGCATGTCAATATTTACCTTATGGGACATTACCAGTGGAAGTCTTGACAGATGTTGACCATGGAAATTTCAAATTGCCGCCACTGACAGCTGATTGGTGCTACAGAATGTCATTCAATTTCTAAACAGGGAGCCTTCTCACCGTTCACTGATCATATCTCCATCCACCATGCTTTTTCCAAAGTGGCCCAAATCATGTGAAGACTTATCTGCAAGTTGAAATATCAGATGTATCAGAAATGCTGAAAAATCGCAGCTCATAAAATCCATAAAGATCTGCTCTCAAATTTTTAAACAATGTAGGTCGTGTGCACTGAACCGGAAGTGATTAACTATAGTCTGATGCCTCATGTCCTTCTCTCTTTGGCACAACACAAGAACCAAGACAGTTAATTTACTCACACTCCGGTAGAGCGTTCTAGTACACATGGGCTCGTTACCGTTTTATTTGATTAATCAGGTTGATTATAGGGGGTCGAGGTAGGGAATAAATAGATCAATGTATTCCCTACCTCGACCCTCCAATAATCAACCTAATTAACCAATTAAAAACGGTAACGAACCCCTGTGTACTATACCAAAATGATCAATGTCTGTTATTTCGACGTATCATTTTCAGTGTCAATCAAAATAAGGAAGGGAAATTCGGTTAAGGTGAAATAAAACTATACCGAAAAGGGAAGCGGACAGTTTCAAAATCGTACTGCGCTTGGACGATTTATCAAAACATTTGCTCGGAATACACATTGCAGCAAACAATCACATATACATTATGATCTCCATAGATATTGGAACTTCCCTTCATGTAAGACCATTTTTTATCTTTGTAGGACAAAACAACGTCAGAACACATGAAGATGAACATCGAGGAAAATACCACAGATGCCATCAACGGAACAGGGATCATGTTGTACAGTGGTTACTTAAACCAGCTGGTTAATTCCGGAAGCTCTAACGAACTTAATATAACTATCACTGATTCCTTAATTAGATCTTTCGCAGTTGCTTTGACCTGCATAGGAACGCTGTGTAACTTCTGTGTTTTAAAGTCACTTCTAGCCGTGCGGTCAAACAACTTGAAATCAAAGTTTCTTATTATGAACATGTCATTTGCCGATGTTCTGTCGCTGGTGATCACATCTTCTGACATAATAGTTTATATTATCTACGGATTTGGGATAACTGATTATTACGTACGTACATGTGTCACATTCATCTTCAGAATCTGCACGCCTGTGTCTTGGTATTTTCAATGTTTAGCCTCTCTCGTCCTTGCTCTTGACCGTCTCTATGCCATTCTAGCTCCACTACAGTACTACACAGTGGGCTATCCCAGGTGGCTGGTATTGTGTATTGTTGTTGGTACCTGGATAATTCCAATAGCACTTGTTTTACCCGTGTTTGTCATTCCCTTCATGCAACCGTTGAAGGGTGCGGGATCCTTGTTATGTTACAAACTAACTGCAGGCCATAAAGCCTGGACAGCTGTTGTCCGTTCTAATATTTTACTAGCCATTGAGTTGATCACGTTTTGCATCTACATTATGCTGTTTGTCCTGGTGAAGCAAATGAGAAGAAAGAATGTGGCTGTGACCGAAACACAAACCAGAAACGCATCCGTGTCTTTAATCGTAACATACTTTATGGTTCACTTTACCTCTCTGGCATTTTATCTCCCCGGACCGATTTATTCTCTACTCGGAAATATTGACGGCTTTAAGCTGAACAAATCAATTCAGCGATTACTTGTCGTACTGTATACGCTAAATCCTATCGTGGACCCTATCATCCTATCTCTTCGAATACCAGCAATTAGAGCAAAACTAAACCGTATGCTGGGTTTCGAACGAGCTTCTCACCACCGGTCAGAAGAGGGAATCCAACCAGCCAAAACACAGATCTCAACTGTGGCAGCCTAGAATTGTGTGCGGCCTTAAGGACACAGTGAAACTTACAGAAAATTAAATTAGCCATACTTGGAGAAAAAGCTCTGAAGAATTTGATATAACTGTCACTGCTGTCACTGATGCCTTAATTCAATCTATCGCAGGTATGACCTGCATATGAATGCCGTGTTAATTCTGTGTTTTAAAGTCACCTCCAGCCGTACGGTCAAGCAATTTGAATGGGGTCAAAGTTTTATATTCTAAACAGGTCATTTGCCGATTTGCTGTTGTCTGTGTTTTTTTCATAATAGTGTACATGTATATTATCTACGGATTCGGAATACCTGGCGATTACGTATATGAACATGTGTTGCTTTCTTGTTCAAAATCTACGCCCCTGTGAGTTGTTATTATCAATGTTGATTCTCTCTCGTTCTTGATGGTGACGTGTCTACTGATAATTCCAGTATCACTGATTTCTCCCATGTTTATCATTCCATTTAAACGTTGCGGGATCCAAGTTGTGTAACAAATTAGCATATTACTTTTAGAATGGCAAAGGATTTCGAATGTTCATTCCATCGCAATAAAGTATTTGTTCGGCAGTATTCTGCTCTTCTCCATCACAGTGGACATCTTGGTGAAGTGCACACAGCGGAACGGCCGCATTGATAGTTAACCTAGGAAAGTACCTTTGATTCTCGAGATTGTGGGTAGTAAAACACAACAACCATGCAATTAAATGCCTCACTTTATGGCGTGTGAGTCTGCATATTGCACGAAAGGTGGAGGCAGACCGTGTTTATCGGAGACTACAGTTGGTCAGTTGGTATGTTGTTATATAGCGATCCAGACAGAAAGCCGTTGTATTATAGGTTCCTTTTCCTTGTCTGGCCTCCTCGCCATGTGAAAAATTGCAATGAACAACTGTTTGATCAGCCCTTGTTTACTAGAATCACCGATAACGTTAACTGCTTTCGTTTCTAAAATCAATTAAATTCAATGTCTAGTTATATGCACTGCATCTCGTCTCATCCTTGCCTTGAAAATGTGCAAAATAGAG
>JAVTVY010040426.1:0-17896 GCA_036873755.1 Hanleya hanleyi
ATGCAGATGCCATTGGTTGGAAGCTGACATCCATGACAGATATATGGGCAATGTCTTACTCTACAGTTTAGGAATGGATATCATCTCCAATTTTTCGACTATAGCGGTCAGTTTTAATAACTGGGGGCGAAACTGACCATTTTACGTTTGAGGTTTTATCCTAATCTAGAAGAAGCTGGCTTTCCAGAAATGTAACACGCTTTGGTATATGAATATTTTGAATGTGGCCGGGGGGTGGGGGACTTTACCCCCCGTTGGTTTTTTTAGCTCTTATCTTCGGAACGACGAAAACTTGAGACATGACACTCAGTGACTGTATTTTATCATACTGGGGTTATTTTGAACCTATTGGAATAACCTCCATGCAGAGGATCATGTCTAAAGGATATGTGACGAAAACACGGAAATAACTCCCTTGTGTGTGAAGATAATCAAGCTGAATTTTTTTCCAATCCAAAACTTGCCAAATCAGATTTTTCTAGGAGTTTACATACTGAAATATCAGCCTGGAAAAAATTGCGATGCTCAGTTGTATAAAAATGGAGATATGGTTGATTAAAATATGCTCCTCGGCCTGATTTGGTATTTTTGAGGCATTTACAGTGAGGATTTTCTCTTATAGCAAAAATATGACACCTCAAACCAAAACAATTTTGTCACACAATATATTAGAAAATTTGTTTATTGGAAAGAACCGCGAATGGTTTTGGTTTGAAGTGTCATATTTTTGCTACAGGAGAAAAGCCTTCATGAAAATACCCCAAAATACCCAAATAAGCCCGGGAGCACATTTTGATCAATCATATCTCCATTTTTATACAACTGAACATCTCAGTTTTTTCGAAGAGGATATTTCAGTGTGTAATCTTCAAGAAAAATGTTATTTGGCAGGTTTTGGAGTGTAAAAAAAATCGGCTTGATTACCGTCACACACAAAGGAGTTTTTCGTATGTAAACGTATCCTTTAAATGGCGACCATGTGAGGTAAAGAAAAGTTATGTTTTCGTCATTTTTCTTCAACATTATTGCTTCTCTGCGAGGAAAAGTGAGTAAATGCTATTTTAGTCCACATCAGATTATTATTTACTGAGTCATCATGCAGTTTTTGCAAAGGAAACACATAAATATATAATTCGAAAAATCTGACAGAAAAATCATCCAAAGAATGCTTTCTCGAAAAGTCTTCAAGGTGATCATGTTGGATTTTAAACAAATTTCTAGTAAAGCTTTATCCAAAGATATAGTGCGGTAAGTTACAGCACTCTAGCCCTAGGGATAGTGAAAATATACAGGGGCACTTTCCGCCTCCCCGGGCTGCGGTACTCTCAAATTGCGCAGTCCAGATAGAGTTAAATAATATTGATAGTGGGAGTTTTTGTTACACTGCATGTGTATGAAACATGCATAATGACTTGCACGAATTAGTTTCCAGGCATGTGGGAAATTTTTCTTAAAAATTTTTGACATTCTAGGTTTGTGACTGCATCACGAATTAGGGGTGAATAATATTGCACAATTTGAACCTTCACAATTGTAAACTCTGTAACATTGTCAAGAGTAAATAAATTCTACGTCATTAAAAAAGTTCCTGACTTGAATATTACTGTATGATAATTTTCAAAACTACTTTGTCAGTTTACAGACTCTCTCAACCTGTTTAAGAAAAAAATCGATATTTCTGAGATTTACAGAAGATTTTTATTGTGCTGTTATTGAGAAATTTTTATATTCGATATAAAGATTCCAATAAGAAATCCATTCTCAGATAAATAATATAATAATGTATCAGATTACACACACAACTGAACTGGTTCCCTCAAAAAAGTCGAATGTAGACTATAGAAAATAAGATAGAGAAAATTGCCAAATATATAATACCTCATTACCGGTACAGATCAAACGCATTCTCTAAATTTACTTCAGTGGAGGAAAACTGCAGTCCCCATTTCAATACACATTCAAGTCGCATAACATGAGATCCAATCTTTTGCCTGCTGTTTCGTTGTTGTTGTTGATTTCACATGCCACGTCAGCTGCATCCTCGTTAAAAATCGCATGACTCAAAAATGGCGGGTTACGTTGAGGTTACGTCGGTAGACTTTAGCTGATCGGCTGACGAAGTCACGTGGTCTTGATTTCTGGAAATTCCCTCTTGCAGTTGCCGAAAGTAGGCTGAGAATGGATACACACGATCCCAGGGTCAGTCTTACCGCGTATAGATGACCCAGATGGTTACAGGTTGAGATACCCCTGGTCCACTTGACCAATCAGATCACTTGTTTACCGCGACCATGGCGACAGAATCAGAAACACCATAGCTTGTGCGATACACGGTGGCAGATGAACACGCACATTTTCAACAATCATGAACATTAATCAATTATAGTTTAAAACAAAATCTATTCGAAGAGAAAACAAACCCATTCATCTGCCATCAAACAATCCAGGCAAATGCAGAAAACACTGAAACTTTAAAGGCGGTCCGCGATGTCAGTGTATCCGAACGCACCTTCCCACAGAAGGATTTGAATTGTGTGAAATAACGCACGCATTTCTTTCAAAGTTCACTGATCCTTCCATTAATATTTTATTGTTATGCGTGCTTAGATTAAATATTTTACATTCGGTATCAGCGAATAGTTTAGCAGCGAAAATAAAACCCAGACTTATTTTACCATCAGCGCAGTTTTTCTATGTCACGTAACTGGAATGTGGGCGGAACCACAGGGGCTCGTTACCGTTGTTAATTGATTAAATAGGTTGATTATAGGGGGCGGGGGGTCGAGGTCGGTATAGGTATTACCGACCTCGACCCCCCGCCCCCTATAATCAACCTATTTAACCAATTAACAACGGTAACGAGCCCCTGTGGGCGGAACGCGGTCTGCTATGCAAGATAGTCAAGGGTTCGCCTTAGGCTCACTAACAGAAACCCTGACGTCGTGAAGATACGTCAGCTGTAGCCTCAGCAGGTCACCGTGAATGAATAATTTGGAATTTACGATCGTCAAAATAGTCAAATTAAGGAATATCATTTTCTTTACGCTATAATTTTCAGCAGAGAGAAGAATATGAAGGTGATTCACAAATATTTGCACCGAGGCTGTTCCACATGCGAACAACAGAAGGGAGATATAATACAATGTGATTCCTTACGGGGAAGCACAATATTATTACTGTTTCGCAAAAGATAAACAGTCACATATCTGAGGTTATAGAGGGGGGAACAAGAGAATTTAAATAAATGGGAGTAATCTCATTTATCATTTTGTAGATGAGATGTAGTTTTTGCCGGTCCCTACGTTCGGATAACAGTAAAAATCCAGTTTCTGCATACAGGAGCGCATGACATTATTCGCGAACACATCCGGATATAGGACGTAGAGCATCAAGTTTTAAATCTTCAAGAAGTGTAGATTGGTACTGGGAGCAGTTGCTCCAGACAACGCTCGCCTAATCAAATAGCAGAGAAAAAGGGAAGAGTGGAGGGTTTTTTTAGCAAACGCCGAGATAAACGATATTTGAAGCTGCGTAGACAATTGGCCATTGGACAGATCTTATCAACCAGTGCCTGAACGTGGTGAGACCAGCTTGCCGACGAGTGAAAGGTATAGTCCATGAGCCAGACCAGATATCGGTACCACCTGGGGTGGCAAATTCTCATTATGTTTTTTTGGAAGCCCTATATCCATAGATGCAAAAAAAAACTTTGAAAGCAATCCGGGACTCACAGCTTAATGGTAGTAATCACCTCTTAACGATGGACACCCGAGTCCAATCTGAGGGACCAGATTTGGGGGTAGGGGAAATATAAAGTTAAATAACTTTGCAAGTAATGGTGATATAGTGACATTTGGCCACTCGAAATGTTGGTAATTTGATCCTCTATATGGTGGTATCTGTTATATGCTAATTTGTCAATTATGTAGGTCACCAGAGGTCAAAAGGTCACGAAATCTGAATCCTGAATAAAATGTGACCACCTGTAGGAAAACACGCTGCAGATACCATACCAATGGGATTTTCTCAACGTAAATGGGTTCAAATGGAAGCCAAGAAGTACCCAAGTCTATAATAAGTCGAAACAAGTGGAGTTTATTATTATTTAGACGGTGGCACAGAACTGTTTTTGACGTATTTTCAAAAATGGTCTTTTTATTGCGCTAAAACCAGGCAAAATTGTATGAAGTGAGACGGCTTGAAATTAGTTGCATATTTTGAGAAATAACTACTCCAAATGCTAATGGCTATGTCTTAGGTCTATTCAGTGATTAGTTAAGCTACATTGCGAGGTAATTAGGTCACCAGAGGTCAAGGTCAAAGATTGTCAATTATTAATTTTCTACATTTTTCTTGGGACTTTCATATTACAATGTATTTACATTGCAACAAGTTTCAAGTATAGAGCATCAGAGCCATCGCTGGTGCACCCTGTACCGTATAGTCCGTAGGGCATAGGGTACACCAGGATGCGAGTGCACCAGGTATGGGTGTTCGCAGGGGTCAAAGGTCAATCGTCCTCAAAATCCCCTTTATCGCTCGTTAAGGCGCTGAGACGGGCGTTAAGGCGTAAAGATAGGGCGTTGAGGCGTTGAGAAGGGCGTTAAGGCGTAACGACGGGCGTTGACGGCGTCACTGCATTTCGATGTATCGGTGGCAATTCCATGAAAATCAGAAATTCTGAGCTAGTTCACCAGGGCGTTGAAGCGTTAAGCTAAGCGTTGATGGGCGTTACTGTCTATAAATGCAAGCGTATTCCCAAAACACGCACAGTCGACGTTCAAGTGTCAACATGGCTTATACTTGCTCTAAGTGCGAATGATACGATTTGATGCGACACGAGAGAAATATACATGGGATTGAAGACTCCGAGGCACAAGCACCCGATACAGAGAGTGATGAGAGTCCATCGAATGATACCGAAACAGAGATTGCTGAGAGTCTATCCACTGATACCGAAACAGAGATTGCTGAGAGTTTATCTAGTGATACGGAGAGCTTGACCTCAGATAGTCAGCGTACGTTCGAGGAAAGTGAAGCAGAACCTACCTTTTGGGATCGTATTGTGAGAGCAGCTATCAATAGTCACGCTGCAGCAATCGCGGACGCCGGAAAGGATAACTTACAACAGCCAAATGCGCCTCGGCATCAGGAAAACAGCCATGGCGATCTATGAACAGTATACCTTACTATCGCTTGAAATGAAAGGCGACCCCACGCACAGGTCCATCATGAAAACCAAGCGTCACTTGGAAGAGGATATGGGGCTACCACCCACCGAGGCCCTGGAAAATGCGATCAGGATGCGCAAACAACTCTTTCAGGACATGCTGCCTCAGTGGTATCCTGAACTGCCTGACGATGGGCTGATGGGGCCAAAATGGTCCAAATGAACTCCCAGAGTGAGTGAATGAGTGAGTGAATGAGGCATGTCCAACGCCCGTCTTAACGCATGGACGCACTAACGATGGTGAGTGAGTGAGTGAGTTTAGGAGTAGTAGCCAAAGTGGATATTTTGGGGGTTTGAAGGAAGGTGTTTGGGGTAGAAATGGATCATTCTGGGTCCGAATGCGTTGTTTGAAGTGGCATCTTGTAGCAACACCCGCCAACGCCAAGCTCAACGCTTCAACGCCCTGGTGAATTAGCACAAAAGCTCTGATTTTCATGGAATTGTCACTAATTCATTGGAAAAGCAGTGACGCCCGTCAACGCCCTTCATTACGCCTTAACAACAACAACAACAAGGATGATAGATGAGAGAACAACAACAACAACAGCCGCGTTGGACATGTTTACAATTCAAGAAGACTCTTGTTCGATCAGAGGCCGCCATTTGGCGCTGCATCTGTCATATTCTCGGCTGCTCTTGTCCAATCATAAGCCGTCCTTTGAGAAAGTTCCATCTTTGCTCGGTGTGACCTAAGCATCATCGGGCAGTTCAGGATACCACTGAGGCAGCATGTCATGAAAGAGTTGTTTGCGCATTCTGATCGCATTTTCCAGGGCCTTGGTGGGTGGTAGCCCCATATCCTCTTCCAAGTGACGCTTGGTCTTCATGATGGACCTGTGCGTGGGGTCGCCTTTCATTTCAAGCGGTAGTAAGGTATACTCTTCATAAATCGCCATGGCTGTTGATGCAGGGGCGCATTTGGGTGTATGCCTGTTGTAAGTTAATCCTGTCTGGCGTTCTCGATTGCAGCAGAGTGAATATTGATAGCTGCTCTCACAATACGATCCAAGAAGCTAGGTACTGCCTCACTTTCCTCGGACGTAGGCTGACTATCTGAGGTCAAGCTCTCCGTATCACTAGATAGAATCTCAGCAATCTCTGTTTCGGTATCAGTCAATGCACTCTCATCAGTCTCTGTATCGGCTTCTTGTGCCTCGGGGTCTTCAATCCCATGTATATTTTTCTCGTGTCGCATCATATCTTAACGTCTGGTGAACGTGCGTTCGCACTTAGAGCAAGTATAAGCCATGTTGACGGTTGAATGTCGACTGCGTGTTTTGGGAATAAGCTTGCTCTTATAGACGGTAACGCTCATCAACGCTTACTTAACGCTTCAACGACCTGGTGAACTAGCTCAGAAGCTCTGATTTTCATGGAATTGCCACCAATACATCGAAATGCAGTGACGCCCGTCAAAGCTCGTCGTTACGACTTAACACCCGTCTCAACGCCTTAACGCCCTATCTGTACGCCTTAACGCCCGTCTCAGCGCCTTAACGAGCGATAAAGGAGATTTGGAGGATGATTGACCTTTGATCCCTGCGGACATCCATACCTGGTGCACTCGCACTCTGGTTTACCCTTTGCCCTATGGGTTATACGGTACAGGGTGCACCAGCGATGTCTCTGATACTCTATACTTGAAACTGGTGGCAATGTAAATACCTTGTAATATGAATGTCCCAAGTAAAAATGTAGAAAATTAATAATTGAGAATCTTTGACCTTGACCTCTGGTGACCTAATTACCTCGAAATGTAGCTTAACTAATCCCTGAATAGACCTAAGACATGGCCATCAGCATCTGGAGTAGGTATTTGTCAAAATATGCAACTAATTTCAAGCTGTCTAACTTCATACAATTTTGCCTGGTTTTAGCGCAATAAAAAGACCATTTTTGAAAATGCATCAAAAACGGTTCTGTGCCACAGTCTAAATAATAATAAACTCCACTTGTTTAGACTTATTTTAGACTTGGGTACTTCTTGGCTTCCATTTGAACCCATTTAGGTTAAGAAGGTCCCATTGGTATGGTATCTGCAGCGAGTTTTCCTACAGGTGGTCACGTTTTAGACAGGGTTTAGATTTCGTGACCTTTTTACCTCTGGTGACCTACATAAGTGAAATATTAGCATTTAACAGATACCAACATATAGAGGATCAGATTACCAACATTTCGAGTGGCCGAATGTCACTATATCACCATTACTTGCAAAGATATTCGACTTTATATTTCCCTTAAACCCCAAATCTGGTCCCTCAGATTGGACACGGGTGTTCGTCTTTAAGAGGTGATTACTACCACTAAGCTGTGTTTCCTGGATTGCTTTCAAAGTTTTTTTTTTGCATCCAAGGATATAGGACTTTCAAAAAAACATAATGAGAATTTGCCACCCCAGGTGGTATTGATGAAATTTTGGGGTCTGGCTCATGGACTAGTAAGGCCGAGATGCTTGTGGAAGTTGACTTCGGAAATTGGGATATTTCTCAAAATGAGCGGCGGGCCCTTTACCGGTTTATTTTTTAATGAAAATAAAAATGATTTAGATTTAGCAACGCTAAAAGTACTAACCATGTTTCGGCCCACTTCGATATTCTTGGCATAGATGAATCTAGGATATCGGCCGTAATTGGGCACATCGTGGTAAAACAGACGTTAGCCCATCAGACAAAACTGCCGTGTCGTAACATGATATTAATACATAAGAATAAGAGAATACATTATTTATCGCAAGCATACTTCAAGTGTCCTCTATCTATCAATGCTAGCGAATTTGTCATGTTTCATATCATTAATCATATCACGCGCTATATCAGGTGACACAACAGGTAAACACCAGGATGATTAGTCTCTACTTTAGATGACAAGGTGTATAGGACTTCACCTTTATTTTTTTCATCTGTGAAAGAGCCAAGTAGGACACAATATTTATTTTTGTATAGATTAGCAATATAAGATCTTATGTTTTATCAGTTGTGCCAGGTAAGAATGTAAATTTGCCATTAACATTACGAATCTCCTTCCAAGAATCGACATTGTCATATCTACAAAATACCCCGGCTATTTTATTGGCACGTATCGATTCATCTTCTGTTTTACAAGCCCTGAGAGCATATTTAAACTGACGTATAGTTTTGCATATAATCGCTGACAGGACGTGAGCTACCATTTTTCCTCAATAAAAAAGGCATTCCTTGCATGCTTAGGAAAATCATCAATACAATCATTCTAACCAGGGTCCACATTTTCCCCCATTACTTACTTTGGAGACAGTCGAATCAGCTGCCGTAGAAAGAGCCTTAACAATATCGTTATAGTAATCTGAGATGAGACTGGAATGATTGGTACAGTCGCAAATGTTGACGTCACACAACAACACATCATGCGGAATATCAATACTGTTCAAGGCAACTTCGCATACAAAGCTATAGGTCACAAACCACTAAATATTCGCCTTACTTAATATGCAGTAAATTGACCGAGCACATCTTAAGAAAACTATATTCCCTAATATTCGCCACCACAAATGACCCACCACACCAGGTAGCCTGGCCTTTCCGTTCAAACATATGGAAAATTCAGCATACATTCTCCACCATTTTTCGAGATGAGACCGTCAGAAATACGGTCATCCAGCCCGACACCATTACGGCAAATATCGGAGGTGCCAATCAAACTGCCCAGATTTTATTTCCGATTAAAATTTGAAAAGGAGTCAAATATTATAGAAACATTTTAAAATACGTCACAGACCATTTCTGTCCCAGTCAGGCATAATGGCCAATCAATGTTCGCCGAAGACAAGTCCTGATAATAATCTTGGACCCACTCACGTCAATGGAGGTTTGTGACCTGTAAGTCAACAGTTCTTCGTCATTAAGTTTAGACCAGTTAATGCTGTATCCGGGGCAGTGTCTTATCTATTACCCAAGGGAGGCAACACAGTCCAGTCTAACTTCACACAGACTGACAGGTTGTCAAACGATACGTAATCATATCTAATATGCATCCATCGACAGAAGCATGGACATGCTCAGATGACGCACAGTGATATAGCCAAAATGTAATAAGGTTGGCTTCACTTACATAGATGTAACTATCGGGTGATAATTTCACATTATGGTCGATACAAAAAGATTTAATTCTTGACCAAACTCCGGAAAGGACCAGCATTCCTGTCGCCTAAAAAAATAACATTAGGAAATTCACACTCCAGAAAAACGATAACATGCATTTTACTTAAAGATAGTCTTGAAACAGATAAATCATGAGTTTTGATTTAACACGAAACCTTATTATGACGATCCCACCATAGGGCGTCCACTGGAAGGTGGATAAAGAAAAATGTGCTCAGTGCACATTTCTGAAAACTTTACAAGAACAATAAATGATTCCAGTGATGATTTTTATCCCAGCCAAGCTTTTGTTGTAACTGTTTATGTGGACATCTTCAATGACATGACCACACGGCCACTAGCAGTCTAGGTGAAAATAAAAAAGAAATACTTTACTTCAGACTCAATCGTTCAGCGCCAATATGTCATTTTGTGATATCGAGTGTTGAACCTGTATATGCTCAAGATCAATTTCATGACAGATGTCTGGACTCCATGGGAGGATGTGACTGCGCGTCTTCATGCAAACATTTATCTTTTCGTAAAGTAAATTACGGACGATGACTCTCAATATTATGTCCACTAATTAGGGCTATATACAATATACCTGCCTATTTACACGTCGGTCCACAAAATGTCAGACTGCGATATTGTCTACATATTTGTATTGTATTCCTTACTAGGAGGTGGCTGGGAGTCATTCACTGCTGACCAACTAGGATTTCTGACCAATTATCGATACCGTAGTTGAGAAAGGTGTGTGATCACATTGAAAACAGAGGTTCAAGAACACGAGATGAAGTCCGGTTTATTCTTAGACGATTCGTTAGAAAGATAAACTTCAGCTCCGATGAGCTATTGGTCATGTATATGTGACACCATTACAAACAGGAAAAGACAATACAGTACTCCATACACACAAGCTGTCAAGATAAATATACAGAGTAAAGTTAATACTAAAAGCAACCTTATCAATAAGTCAAACAGGTGATGACAAATATATGATTCTGATTCAAATGACAAACAAATAACAAAGCAAGCACATGTGCATATACAAAACACAGACAGTTAGATAAATGATTAACAGATATACTCATACACTCAGGTAGCGGAAACAACAAATCACATAAAGGAGTAAACATTGGGCACACATGAAGACATAAATATCACAGTTTTCAAGAAGCACAAGAATATGTATTCTCGTTTCAAATCAGTACTAATGATTTGGAAAAATAATTAAATCTGGGTTGTTGTTCGTACTTTTGGTAGATTAGAGGCATTGACATCGAGGATTGGAAAAGAATATGGAGATCCTATCTACATACGTGAGTATCAAAATTTAGTTGACAGTCATTGGTAACTTCTGATATTTTTTCCTCATTTTCACGACTAATTAGCGTTACGCGCATTACATTAGCCAATAGCAAGGACCTGGATTTTCTCCTGTTTATTCTACATGTTATTATTCATTAATCAACGTGATCGGTTTTGATAATCTTGTTCTAGCGCTTATGACTGTTTCAATGGCTGGATTCAAAACTAAAATCTTAAATTGTAATATTTCTTTCGTATTGTTGCCCAGCGTGAGTATGGGCAACAATGATGTGACAGTGGTCAAGTGATAGGGTAATTTACATCACCCATAAACAACGACCAATTATCATCTGGTTAACAGTAGTTTAGTGTAATTGCATCATTTCACTGTAATTACACCTGTCATAAGTAGAGGATTCGCAGCATTACAACCCTTGAGATTCAGAGGAACGATAGGTTCATAATATACACATTTTATTGTTATTATCGATGTTTTAGAGATATAATGATGTTCGAACGAAAAGCAGATATCCGAGGAATCGTTGATTTTAATGCCAGTAGTAAACAGAGAAAGTGTGTACTAAACTATGATTGTATCATGGTCCGTGATGGGTTTCTTTCACTTCTCAGAATCCATGCCCGGTTGGCGTTGAATTTTAATCCTCAACAGTTGATCTACGGTGTTCACAAGCAGGCTTAGACTAGTATTGTCCTAACTTTGGACATTGACTGTCGATATGTATCACCTCGAATATTATTGTCCCAGCAAACGAAGATTTATGCCAACCAGGAGTGATATTTTCAGAGTTATGTGCGGCTGGCAAATAATTTTAATTTCCACCAGAACAGCATTCGCAGAGAGGTTTCTGGTTGCGGTGAAATTAGATGTTCAGTCAATGGCGTCATTTGATTCTTCTTAGTGCAAACCGATCTTTGTCCCCACCATTGCTGCATGTTATCTCGAGAATGTTGATGACGGTGTACACAGCGGCGCACTACGTCGACTAGGAACACTGAAAATGGCTACGCAGCTTATACGTTGAAATTTTGTCTGATCAGTGGAACATGGAGAAGAGATGGGCGCAACCAGAGCAAACTTTGCTTATATATATCCGGTTTACATATGGTACACATACATCCAATTCACACGGATAACAGTTTTGCGTGTTTTCATGTTCGCAACTGTAAGGAAGTATGCACTTCGAAACTGTGAAGAGGTATGCAGTTCGCAACATCGACGAAGTATGTACATCGCAACTGGATGGAGAGAATAAACGATCGAATTACAATTTAAATCAGGTATGAACTAAAAATGTACATGCACAGATGTTTCTCGAAAGAGGAATCATCCAAAGCAAATCAGTCCAGATATGAGTTACTTGTGTTTGAACCACCTTCGTCAAGAGCGTTGAAAGGAGTGTAGGAAATTAAACCTTCAGCTCACAAAAGAAAGGGGCCAGCAATGTTTTCCAGTAGTCTACCATACATACACTTCCGTTTTTGGAGATGACGACAAACGCACTTTTCAAAAAAGTTCCAGTGCTCTCTGGCTCTTCAGGGCACCAGAAATCTTCTGTAATATTCCGACCGTCCATCCATCGCCAGTCATTCGCCACAACTTCCCGTGCTCCAATGAGGAAATAGCTCGCCGGAACTGATGCAAAAAAAAAAAAAAAAAAATCAGTATAATGGTGATTTCTTGGATTTTATCTGCACGGCTCAAACTAAGATCAACCGAGTTTTCTCCGAACTGTGCAAAATTTGGCAAGCGGGGCTGTGTGAGTCAGACAGGTTATAGAGAGACTAGAACTGATTTAAGAGCATGCAAATTGCCGTGCCCCATTCGAAAACCGACAACACAACGACTGTTGCGTGATAAAATGAATATGAACTGGATCGGTAATGCCTGAAGATATTCCTGGTACGTCAGGCTGGGGTACTGGTTCATCATTGAATATCGAGAGAAGCGTGTTCTACAAACCCATCCCTGATTTTTTGTTGGTGTAGTTACAGACATTTTCATCTTATACCAGCGTCAAGTTTATTTCAGTCAAATATGAAAACAGTTTGAAGCATAACTCAGTTACGTTCGCCGAAAGTGTTATAGAATTCTTGACATGCACAAATGTGCCTGGGATACGCTTGGAGCGGCTATTAAGGGAAAAATATGGGGGAAACTCTTACCTCCGCATACCGTACACCGTTAAACATTTCTTATGTCCAACGCTTGGCCGTGGAAATTACTATGTTGAGAATTACCGCAAGACAGACTCTCAACAGACTTCACGATTTGGAATTTTTTAAAATGAAAGGAATTTACCTCGAAAATCAACTTACATGTTGAGGCAGTGATGGTCTGGGCTATATGATCTAGCTTTTGTTTGGTATCGATGATAATCAACTCTCCGCCTTCATTCTGACACACCTGGCGGGCGGAGCTGTTGAACGTCATCGGGGCATTGAAATGAGGCTTATAACAAAAGTTGAGGGCTCGGTTGTAGAAGTAGCCAAGACTGACTGAGTAGGAATCTGAAAGAAAGATTGTTCAGGTCAATATCCTGTGTTACAATAGTCAAATACATCAAATTGGGATCGCCAGCCACGCTAGGCGGCGCTAGTGCTCCAACAGGTAAAGAAGACGTGGCGTCATAAAACGAACAATTATAACGTCGTTACATTATGACGTTGTCTTTGTAACGTCAAGAAAAACGTCATGCGCATGCGTAATTTTCCTCTTGGTACACGTAGCCACCTGGCGTAAGTTCGAGCTGGCGAACCCATTACGAGAAATACAAATGAGAAAATGCTGACCAAATACTGGCAAAGAAGCTATTACATGTAAGTTGGCATTGAATATATTTGTAAAAATAAGAATGGAAACAATGTTTTGTAGATGCGTATGTGTGCACGCTATAAAATAAGGCTTCCTGTAATCTGCGAAACGAAACGAAACGAAAAGCTGTAACCTGCGAAACGAAACCTCGTTAAAGTTGTAATCTGCGAAACGAAACAATTACAACTTTTCGTTTCGTGTCGCCCGTTTCTTTTCGCAGTATACAGTAAGCCGTATAATAGCAGATGTAGATCTTCCACCGTAAAGGTTTTGACGAATTAATGACGTTTCAAGCAATGTCACGCGCTAGCGTTAATAGTGAATAATCCCTTCCTTTATGGACAGGGTAACAACAGCGCCACTTCTATCACGTCGATACTTCAATCAATATTATTTATAAGCCAGTGTGTGCTGAGTGCAATCTGGACAGCTGACAAGGAACAGTTTGGCGTGGTCAGTGTTACATACTTGGACCATGACCACTCAACCACACCCGGCGTACACCCATTAATGTTCAACTCAATTTGTCCAGCGTTTCCATTGACGCGAATCGACTCAAATCAAATCTCGACAATTCTCGTTCATTTCTCCCATACCGAATTAAGTTATCAATTCGTGAAGATTACGACATGTCGATTAGGATAAAGCTTCGGGTGCGTACATTTGCCTGGAATTTTGTGCTGATATTGGTCATTAAACAGTCTAGGTAAATATCCGGTGATATTTAACGACCCGTTAAAAAGATCATGCGGATAAAAAAAAACCACCGACAAACAAACATTTCTCTCAATAAGCTATGAAAATAGAAGACAATTATTATATACAAAAGCTACGCGACTGAAGCTGCTCGGGGGTTTCATCTGTCTTATCAAGCACAATTTTGGTTCAGTTTCTTCATATACATTGAAATTTCAGGAGTGCATATTCTGAGGACAAACAAACGAAACGTCTACACAGAAACATATATTTCTCCAATTATAGTTTGATTCAAAAAAGCTGAAAACACTGTTCAAACTGAAAGACAATTCTCTTAGATATCAACAATTTGAACGAGATTTCAGAGTTACGATCATCATGGTGTATTTTCGGCCTCATTCAACTGCTGGCCACTTCCCTCTTTTAAGAAATTATCTTATGATTGTATATATTTCTCGAGTATGCCTACTTGGAGTGCGGTGCTAATATTGTTCATGAAATGAGATCTTTCGGTTTGGGACGGGAAAATCCTGCATGAACGACAGCTGGATACTGAATGTTCGATCTGATGCTAGTGTAAAATAATCTGATTAATTAATGAGTCATAAGACAGAAAGGGCCTGGTATCTTTAGATTAGTGAATGGCCCCAAAACAGGCGCGGTAGAAGTGCCAAAAATAAAATATTACATATACAAGAAATTGCTCAGTTAGCATGAAGGACAATTTTATATTGCATATTCAGAAAAGTTTCAAGGCACCGAGTCTCATCACTCTCGAATAACAAGGCCGTGAAGTATTGCATTCGTGCAAAATCGCCGTTTGGAAGCGAAAACACCTCATACTTGTTTCCAAAATCATCTGAAGATCTTCACACTATCCATATAATATTGTACTTCATGCCAACTGAACAATTTCTTGTATATGTAATATTTTATATTTGGCACTTCTACCGCACCCGTTCTGGGGCCATTTACCCATCTAAACATACGAGGTCCTCCGGACCTAAGTTGGTATGAATTTCACCCCGGATCTGAAATATTTTTCTTCAACTTTGCACATTTAATTTCGAAATAGTCATTAATTGACTATTGAAATGATTGAGAATTCGAATATTTATGCAATACATACCTTGGGTTGTTCTGTAATATTTGGTCCCAGGGGAGAAATCACCATCATCTGGGTTGAAGAAAACCACTCCATGGGTCTGACATGTCTTGTTACCTCGATGATAAAAGAACGACATGCATTCTTCATCCGCTAAACACAGCATGTGACAATATGCCAGATTCATGTCATATATTACTTTCCTTGAAAATTTTGACATGATTTTGCCTTCGAATTCTTCATAAACTCTGGCAGTAAGTTGCCCTGACATGAGACCGGAAACAGAGCCAATGCAGACAATCAGAGATATTCCGTAGAGGTGAAAGAGAAACATCTCCATCGTAGAATGCGTGCGGTCTGCTGCTGCAAATCCTCGGAAAGTGCGTTTATAGATTTGAAAAAGCCAAGTTCCTTCGCTAGGGCAGTAGCGCAAAATATCGACGTTGCCAATGCCACTCAATTCTGGATCGCTTTCAACATGAAAGCTTAGTTTATTAACCCACACGTTTCATAGTGTGATGACCTGAAATAGGTAATAACGAATCGGTACGTGTTATAAACTAAAGACTTCGAAAGTTTATGCGATATTCCTACTAGTCTGTTCCATGAATCAAATAGTGTTACCAGCGATACCGGTTTCGCTAGCGATAGTGATACCAGCCCATCGGTCCAAACTAAGGCACTCGCAAACTAATAGATATTGGGGGAGGGGGGGGGGGGTAAAGTGGCCCCTGTATATTTTCGCTATCGCTCAGGCTAGAGGGCTGAAACATACCACACTATATCTTTGGGTAAACCTCTCCAAGAAAATTTTGATAAAAATCTAAGATGGCCGCCATGATGACGTCACAGTAACATCATGCAAAAAAACTGCATGGTAAGTTAGTAAATAATGATCTGATATGAACTAAAACAGGACTTACCCAATTTTCCATGCAGAAAAACGAACATCTTGAAGAAATCTGACGAAGACATCACTTTTCTGGTTCCCCACTTGGCCGATATTTGTATTTAGGGGCCTACTCATGATCCTTTGCTCGGGGGGTCATGCAAATGGGCTTAAAATGACTCCAATATGATAAGCTGCAGAGTTAAAGAGCCTCAGCTCCCAATTCTTTGTCTCTCCGAAGATAGGAGCAAAAAAACAACGGGGAGGGGGGGGGGGGAGGAGGTAGGAGGGAGGCGAAAGTGCCCCCAGGCCAGGTAGGGTTACATAGAACACTCATCTAGTATACTCAAGAGAAAACACAAACATTTTCTGTCAATTGTGCACATGCTCGTATCATACGCCGCGTTCATAGATTGACCCGGAAAAGTTCATATTACAACTGCACACTGATTGGCTAAATTTTCCCACATGACAGCATCACGTGTACAGAAATGTGTACCATATAAGTGTCTCATTAGCACTATAAATCGTTCGGGACATACGGTGGAACGATGGAATTTCACTAAATCTTCGATGCCGGGCGAAAGATTATAGTATCAGGATTTGTATTGTATCAAACTTAGCGTTAACTTCCGCTATTGACGACAGAGAAATAGTGGAGTTGTGGCAGTCACTCTGGGAATCAGACCATTTGCGGATTTCCACTTTATTCCCAAACGACCTAGGCCATCTGTAGATAGGTGATTCATATAAATTTATGATCGGTCATAGAAAAAGTGGAGGTGAGAATTAACATTGCCTGGTACAGCTTTGATGATTTCTTGACATCCTTATCACGTGCTCATACACATATGTGTCAAAAGAAAGTAAAATAATTAGCCGTAATCTATGGTCATTTTTAATTACCCATGATGTATTTAAAATATTGCACATATGGAGTATTCTATATACATGGCACGCCTGATTCCCATATCATGGATTATGTTTGAAGGAACTGGGCCCGCAATATTTAGTTCGAAGGAAAAACGGTCCTGGTCGACAATGCGAGTGACAATACATTTCTCGTCATAACTCTCGCAGTGGTTCAGACCGCAGGAGAACATTGTATGGTCCTAGTCGACAATGACAATAGACAAACATTTCTTGCCCTCACCCTCGTAGTGTTTTTGTCCAAAAAAAAAACCCTTGGACTTGGTGGACAATGGTGGTTGACAATAAATTTCTTGACTCCAGATATTTACTAGCAGAATTCGAGAAGCAGTATAATACTCGCGTATAATATATATCTATACAGACTGTGAGGTATCATCGTATAACAGAAGACGTGATTGGCTAATCCTCAAACATTTCTAGCGATCGCTCTGGCATTGGTATTTTCCAACCACAGTGTTCACTGCAGGAAATATGGGAATTCTCTACCCTACATATTTCGAAATAATACCCAAAGAATTGTATATTAATACGCCGGTATGTGGCAAACTAAACGAATTGGCAGTTAGTTCCCCTGGCACACTCTCTGTGAAGCCAGTAAAAAGCAAATCACCAAAGAAGACGATAATTCGTTTTTGCGACATCTGGCAGTAGAATCAATGTTGAAAAATCTAACCAGTTGTCGCATTTAACGACCTCAGAATATGATAATCGTAAACCTGAACGCCTACGGTTACAGCCGATTTCACCATCTAAATGTTTCAAGAGTGTTCGGATAATATTA
>JAVTVY010040427.1:0-17796 GCA_036873755.1 Hanleya hanleyi
AACTTTCACACTTTATTTTCTTAAATGACGAAACTATGGTTTATACGAGTATGATACTAGAGATGCACTATCGATTGTATGCCTTGATGTATGTCTAAAATGCTGTGCTACAGTCATGAGAACTACAGTCAACCCGACCAGATCACATTTTTGTTAACCTCCATGATGCTGTCAAAGTTCTAAAATACATCTTATACAATGCGTGATTGCTGAGTGTGGACAACAACTGATAGCCGAGAGGTATTGGAGCCCATTGGGCGATTCTTAACTCGATCCAATGTCGATAAGCTAATATTTATGCAATTAACCATAGGGACCATTCAAAATTTATCCTGAGGGGGGGGGCCGGTGGAATTTGAGGGGGGGTCACCAATAACTTTGAGCCCTACGAAGGGGGGGTCATGTGTAACTAGACTGTGTGTAGAGGGGGGGTCATCAGTAACTTGATAAATGATGATGATAAATGGACAGCTATTCAGCTAGGATTTCTTCAGCTTCTGTATGAAATTCATGTTTTTTAGGTCGAAGAACCAGGGTGGACTTTAGATCAAGAAACACATGTATCAGAACACGGCTTTGTTTATCCATGGAGCCTACTAAAACAGTAGGCTCTATGGTTTATCATAAGCCTAAACAACATACAGTATCATAGATAGACCTATGTTCTGTTAGCATTAATCTCTGTAGAAACCTCCTGTAGTGTAGTAGGACATGAGACTGGTAAATGGCTTTATAATCATATTTACTCTTCTCAAGATGTATTAAAAGCTAGGCCCCTATTCATACCAGTTAGATTTGAGTTAGTACACAGTGCATCTAGCAATCCTTTATCTAAACACACCCAGGTGCAGTGCAGCCTGGACATTGTGGACATTGACTAGCTAGATGAATATAGCCTGCATTTTGAGACTGAAACAAACCATTCAATAATTTATGCTGCCCCAAAGTTGAAGAAATAAATTGTGGCATACTACAAGACGAGTTGCACTGACGGTAGTTAATGTCATGATGAGAATAATATTATAAAATATAATAATTTTAATAGTTTTATAATAATAAAACGCCATCTATTTTTTTGCAGGGTTTTTGTAGCGAATCCGACATGATGAATGCATGAAATTAATCATGTCGGATTCGTCCGAATTTTTATAAAGTTTATCTCTGTGTCAGTATAACAAACATACCCTCATTGTTTCCCTGAGCGGTTGTATGTAGTATTATCTATCATCATGATGCAGTATGACATCAGTTTACCTCAAACCAGTGAATGCGAATAAATACGTCATACAGAATGAAATCTCCTCGCTCCTCGCAGTTACGTCGTACTGCAGAACTGTGTCACGCTCCCTGTCACTTTTTCGTATGTATAATACCATACCGCGAATCACTTTATCAACGAATAGCTCTTCATATTATTAACGTGTTTTCAATCGGTCTTAATATAATTCCACACTGCATCATTTAGTGCCCCTGGCTATGTTGGAATGGTGTACGGACATTTCCCCCAGTGGGCATTTGCCCCAGTGGACATTTCCCCCAGTGGACATTTCCTTCATCCTATATTTTTAGGTTATTTTGAACATGGTTTTTAAATAATTTTTTTCGTTATGTAAAGATATAAGGATTTCCACATATGTTTTACGATAATTGAGTCAGAAAGTGATAAGTTATTATACATATACACAGTATATATCAGTATTATACAGTCAGCATATTTTAAAACAATATAAAAGATGTATAGATGGAATATAGCGTAACATTAACTGTTCGTAGGTCGGTGTCATGAAGCCATTTGATGAGCATAAAACCGAACTGAAGTGAAAACTGAGGTAAAAAATAGAACAAAATAATATTGTTTAAAAATACATCTTTTATTTTACCACAATATGATATAATGTTTTCTTAAAATGTTAAAATATATAATATGTATATGATTTATATGTTATCACTATGTGATCCATTATATTGTTTAGAAAATGTGCCTTATAATATATGATGTGCCAAATTATTTAAAAACTATGTTCAAAATAACCTAAAAGTATAGGGTGGGGGAAATGTCCATTGGAGGAAATGTCCACCGGGGGAAATGCCCACTGGGGGAAATGTCCATGGGGGGAATGTCCGCTGGGGGAAATGTCCACTGGGGGAAATGACCTGGATTCGTTGGAATCGGGCGTGTGTTTGTGGTGAGATGGGAGGGGGGGGGGGTCATTGATAAATATGGTATCAGTTGAGGGGGGGTCATTGGTAACCTTCCAGCCAAAGGAGGGGGATTTGCCCATAACTTAGGGTCATCGGTTGAATTTCCACCGGCCTCCCCCCCTTCAAGATAAATTTTGAACGGTCCCATATCTACAATAAAAACATTTTTCTCGCTATCTCTCTCTCTCTCTGTATCTTATCTGTGTAGCCCCTGTGGTACGTAAAGTGTGTGTGCATATGCGGCTAGCCTGTAGTAGTAAAATGCACCTGCCTGAATAAAAAGTTGAGTTGACACAGTCCTGCTATATTAGGCGAGCTCTCTTGTGTAGGAGGTACAATTATCACCGAATAATATTTTGCGAACGGCAACACAACAAATAACGAACGACAGATAACTGTCCATAACTGGCAAAATTATAACCTTTGGACGGAGAATCACTGATTGCTATTGTCTATTGAAGAAATGGCGACACCGAAAGAAGATAATATTTACGTCAAATTGAAGACACTTCCAGATTTTACAAAACTGAGGAACAGAGTTCAGAGAGTTGTTGAATCGAGCTCGTGGTGGGAGATGTATGGCGTGGACTGGATGGTCGTTCTGACAGCCCTTCTGGCTTTGCCTGTCGGTTTGCTGCTTCTTCGTGATGACTCGGTGGTCAGTATCGTTGTCGGTATCGCCATTCTGGGCTGCATTCATTTCGTTTTCTCACTGAAGGCTGGTCATGCCGCCACCCACGGCGTCCTAGTGTCCGACCCGGGGTGGAATAAATTCTGGACACACGTCTTTCTGGAACTCATCGGGTCGTTCTCTGCCCACATTGGGTATACTGCCCACATTCTAAGTCACCATCCCCATACCAACATCATCGGACATGGGGATTCTGCTATGTGGAAGGCCCCTTTCGTACCAAGATATATATACATGTTTGTGACACCCCTGCTTTTGCCGTTTCTAGCACCTTTCTTCTCACTAGCAAATTTATGGAAATTCAGTGTGAGAAAAGTACTTTTCAGTGCTGTTGTGATAACCATGGGACTGACCGTTAACTTTTGGCTGTTGATGAACATATCGGGCTTCTCCTTCCCTGGTGCAGTGTTGGTCACGTGGGCTATTCGAGCCGTACTCTCCATCCCCTATTTACATGTGAATATATTTCAGCACATTGGTTTACCAATGTACTCTCTAGAGAATCGACCAAAGAGGATATATCAGATGTGCACAGCTGCTTTGAATTTACCGAGACATCCAATTTTGGACTGGTGTTTTGGACACTCCATCATCAGTTGTCATGTGGAACATCACCTCTTCCCGAAGCTTTCTGACAATATGTGTCTGAAGATTAAACCAATAGTCCGCCAGTTTCTCCAAGAAAATGACCTACCATACAATGAAGATACATATACAAACCGACTTCATCTATTTCTCAACAAGTACCAGGAACTGATGGTTGATGCACCACAAATTACACATTTCATTGGAATTCAGTGAACAGATCAACTTGATCAGTCTTGATAACCAAATTCTGTTATAAAACCTTCAATGATGCAATGTCACTATTGAAAGTTAGGATAATATTTTATAATGTGCATTTTCAAAGACCCACCCACAGGGGCTTGGTACCATTGTTAATTGGGTTGATTGTGGGTGCGTGGAGTACCATACTTCACAACCTCGACCTCTCCTCCCCCCAAATCAACATTAGTACCCGGTACCGTGCTGTACTGTACTACTGGCATGTGCTGTACTATTATCTCAGGAAACATGTTACAGGTTACCATGATTAGAAAATGGGTAACCTATGGTAACCTGTAAACTAGTGCTTTAGGGTTAAATACATGGTAACATTTGCATATGATAACCTGAAGGATATTTTAAAACTGAAATTTGGAAACCTCCAGAAGAACAGATATTATGTACCATTCAGCATAACAGAACAGGCCTGTTAAAGAGAGTACAAATCACCTATAGGTTATACAGGCCTCAGAATATTTCTATATTGCCTATATTTTTCAGATTTTCCAATATTTGCTCAAAATCTCCTATATATCCTATATTTTTGCAAAAGCTACATGTAACTGAAAATAATCAGTTCCCAACTTGCTGTTGCTCTTGTTTTTTCTGTTATTCATGTTATTAGGTAACGGATACTGGTTTCAGTAAAATCTGATCCATGGAGCCGCACCCACAGTAAACTGTATAGACTCAGACTTGACACTGTCCCGGCATAATTTGTATAATTGTGTGTGTATAAGGATATATGACAGACAATTCAGGTGACTACATACTCAGTGTTTCGGATAATTTAGAGCAGGAATATCACTCTCGTAAATTGCCATCTGCAGGAACTAACAATGAACATAAATAATAGCCTATATTTTGGCAGAACTTCCCATAGATCTTGCCTTGCCATAGATGCGATTTCAAGTGGAAGAAGAAATAGTCTGTTGGCATGTACAAGATTGTCAATACTCTGTTGGCATGTACAAGATTGTCAATAGTCTGTTGGCATGTACAAGATTGTCAATAGTCTGTTGGCATGTACAAGATTGTCAATACTCTGTTGGCATGTACAAGATTGTCAATAGTCTGTTGGCATGTACAAGATTGTCAATAGTCTGTTGGCATGTACAAGATTGTCAATAGTCTGTTGGCATGTACAAGATTGTCAATAGTCTGTTGGCATGTACAAGATTGTCAATAGTCTGTTGGCATGTACAAGATTGTCAATACTCTGTTGGCATGTACAAGATTGTCAATAGTCTGTTGGCATGTACAAGATTGTCAATAGTCTGTTGGCATGTACAAGATTGTCAATAGTCTGTTGGCATGTACAAGATTGTCAATAGTCTGTTGGCATGTACAAGATTGTCAATAGTCTGTTGGCATGTACAAGATTGTCAATAGTCTGTTGGCATGTACAAGATTGTCAATAGTCTGTTGGCATGTACAAGATTGTCAATAGTCTGTTGGCATGTACAAGATTGTCAATAGTCTGTTGGCATGTACAAGATTGTCAATACTCTGTTGGCATGTACAAGATTGTCAATAGTCTGTTGGCATGTACAAGATTGTCAATAGTCTGTTGGCATGTACAAGATTGTCAATAGTCTGTTGGCATGTACAAGATTGTCAATAGTCTGTTGGCATGTACAAGATTGTCAATAGTCTGTTGGCATGTACAAGATTGTCAATAGTCTGTTGGCATGTACAAGATTGTCAATCAGACTGCCACCTCTTGCATATCGCTCCAATCCAATATTTCTTCAGTACATCTCCCAAGTTCACCATCTGTAAAGGTCTATGATTGAGGATTCTTTGCCCTTTGCTTTACATTTGAGTAAGCATGCATGATCAACATTGGTCATACTTAGGCCTACATGTATTTCAGAGGTATGTGTCTTGAATTCTCACTAAAGACAGTAAGATATAGTCAAAGAATCACTCCAATGTGTTTGTTGGGAAGCAACATTGAGAAATAATCGACCGGCCCGGGATTTTAATGTCCTATGACAGTATTGGATTAATAGATTCCATGGATTTCAGTGTGGATTCCATTTGATGTATTTTCGATAGAAAGAAACAAAATTGATGGAGATGCCCGAAAGCCTTCTGCTTAAATTGTTCATTAGCATTCATTTGAGATAAGCTATTTCTGAGCAGTCATGGTCATGCCAGTTGTTTGGTCTCCTTAATATTGATATTTTCTATTTCCAAAAAGTGAGCACCATATTCAATCTATCTGTGAGCTTCATTAATTATTATAGTCAACGGTTTACAATAACTGTTGTGTTATTTTTGACTGCTGGTGTACAAATTGACTGCAGCTCTTTTTAGATTTCAGTTTTTCTGTTGAGGCCATTTTGCCTGGCGTATGGTTGCTCATTTGAACATATTCGTGTTCCTTATTAAGCATAAAGACAATGATTGTTTAATATGTTGAGCCTTACAGTGTTGGGCTTTCACCTTGGAACAATATCTTGTTATATATAGAACAATATATATGCACTGTGTTAATGAGTTATATGAGCATTAAACTCCAACGGGTGGTGATAAGGCCATCCACAATGATATATGTGTTTTCAGTAACCAAGTTTTGAGAACTTCGGTAGGTAGGTAGGTATAGGGAGGAAGTTTTTGTTTTTCTTTTTTTGTTTTATGGTGGTATTTCATTATTCCAGTCGGCATGAAATTGTGTAAGAATTCTCCTTTATAGGCCCCTACTCCTATATTTCTGGGGATCCATTTCTGGGACAATTTTCCTATCTTTCTCCTGTATATTTGCCGAAGGGGCACTCTAACCCCTGCCTTTAGGTCATGCTGAGGAAGCCAAGTATATTCAGAAGTGTATCACAGCATGTATACATGTAGGTATGACTGTCCCAAAAATATATCTCCATGGCATGTTCCCTGTGTTAAAGAGGTAGTGGCGTGATTTTAATTGTTCGGGTAAACTGAACAACATGATCAACTGCAACAATTGTCAAAAGATTTTCAAGTCGTGAAGTCTTGTATTTCACATAGGGACCAATATTGTCAGATTTTCCAATTCAGTCTAGTGAACAACATGAAAATGGGAAATGACTGAGATGACGTCCGATAACGTGACCAGCTGTCCATGGCGTCACGTTAGAAGCCGTCACAGTGCAATAAAAGTTCTAAGATCGAGTATGACGTTGCAAAGCATCACGATCGGAATGCCAGTGCGCGTTTTGTGACGTCATCTCAGGCACTGGGGCCAAGTGCAGGTGCTGTCACGTTTTTCAGAGAATGTCAGAAGTGTGATTTCAATGCCCGTGATATTGAAAAATGAGGTCACAGAAAAACGTTCACCATAGTTGATCTCAACTACTAAATAACTTTTATCAAAATATGTTATTTGCTGAATATTTTTTAAATGACGCTACTACCTCTTTAATATTAGTGTCAGCTATACTCAGACTCTAAAGTGAAATGAGTTGAATTTGTATTCAGCATTCCTGATCACATGCCTGTGAGAACGATCCAGCAGGTTCATACATGATCAGTGTAAGAAAAGAGTACCAACACCTTGGAAGAGGCAATCCCTTTACTCTGGTATATTACCCATTGTACAGCTGAGTTGTATATTAACATTGTGAATATTGTATTTGAAACAGCCTTCTACAACAAATATGCAACACAATAAGAATATCCAACATTGTCTAAATGCAGAATAACTGTAGTCTAATTGTATGCAAATATTTGAAACAATCTACATACAATAGGTTTACTGTCTGCTAGTACGATTTAAAAATGTTGAAAACTGACATAAACCCTGTTCACTCACTAATACGATTTAACTATTCCAAGTATGAAAACAATGCAACATTAATTATACTCATTTCCTTGAAATATCAAGCAGTTCTGATTGGCTCATTCAATAGCTCAACCACTCATTGGAGTTTTCCAGATTTATGCCGGAATTCCAGATTTTTGGCAAGTTTTGTAAGGATGCCTACAATTACATGTAAATGATACACAAATTTGTTAAAATCTGCCATTTTCCAGATTTTTCATGCCAGGTCTCTCCAATCTCTGCTCAACACAATTGGTGGATGTGGTCTGGTCATAATTAGGAGTATCATATATTTTCTGAGTACTTATGGTTCTACCCACATGTTTTCTTTTTATTCAAGCTCGAATGTATTATTGTGTACCTATATGATTGGTAACAGTCGAGGGGAGATAACTTATTCATTGCCTGCTAAATGGATAGACTCAACTTAGTTATCATTGTATTTGGTGTTGAATTACAGTTGCTATATTTTGTAAAGATTTTGTTTCGTGAATATTTCTTAATAATGGTTACTTGCGGCTTTCATAATACCTAGCAGTCAGAGTTTGAAGTTATTTATTTATAGGAGCCAGGTAACTTAAGTTGTTTACATGTAACGATAGATTAATGAAATGACAAGAGGATATTTTTGTCCATTGTTACTAAGAAAAAACAATTGATTTGTAATTTTGTTTGCAGAATTTTGAATTTGAGCGAAAAAGGGACACTGGAAAACACCGAGATATTATCTTTATAAGTTTCAGGAGTTTCAAGATTTCAAGAAACTGTACTTAATGTCGGTTCTTTAGTACAACTGAAATGAACAAAGTTAGTCTTTTTTTGCACGTGTCATCATTGGGTACTGGAAGCGAAGACAAATCTGTGACACTTTGGCATGAGCTATGAAACAGACCTAAGATTTTATAATTAGAAACGAATGCTAATTCCGTTCTGTTTACTGGGCTAGTTTGAGATATCTCTTTTAAGATACCATGCTCGAAAATAGTAAGCTGGTACACAACCTAATACTGAAGGGATCCAGTCCGTGCAGTAATGTTAAAACTTTGAAAGTGTCTGAATCCTAATTATCTCCCTTGGATCGAAACACGCAGTAGTTTACAGTTGTCGAGTTGTGACGTTGCGTCACAAGAGTGACGTCCCTTCGTGTAGCCGACCCTTCGGCAGACGAAACGGTGGTGCAGTTCACTTGCAATTGCATGGAATAAAGTAAACTGATTTAAAATTTGAAGAAATACATTAATTCAGAATGATTTGAACTCCTTGATACAGAAGGTGAAGGTATGGATATTTTCTATACTCCATATATAGAATTTGCCCCACCATTTGATCCGCCGACTCTTGTGATGCAACGTCATGCACAACAAAGGAAGACCGTATTAATTTGAAGCGTAACTTGGATTTTCGGATCGCACCAAAACAGGTATCTCGCACAAAATATGTACCAAATTTCAGAAAGATCCATGCAGTAATTTGCTGAGATTTCACGATAACAAAGTTTCATGGGGAAATTCAAGATGTGGCCATACTGGATTTTCGAAACGGACCAAAACAGGTATCTTGCACAACTGGACCCCATGGGAACCTGTGTACCAAATTTGAGAAAGATCCATGCAGTAATTTCCTGAGAATTCCCGATAACAAAGTTTCATGGGGAAATCTAAGATGGCCATCTGGTGGCCATATTGGATTTTCGAATCGAACCAGAAAAGGTATCTTGCACAACTAGACCTCAAGGGGAACCTGTGTACCAAATTTGAGAAAGATCCATGCAGTAATTCTTGAGAAATCGCGATAACGAAGTTTCATGGGGAAATCTAAGATGGCCGTCTGGTGGCCAAATTGGATTTTCGAATCGAACCAGAAAAGGTATCTTGCAAAACTAGACCACAAGGGGAACCTGTGTACCAAATTTGAGAAAGATCCATGCAGTAATTCCTGAGAAATCACGATAAAGTTTCATGGGAAAATCCAAGATGGCCACCTGGTGGCCATGTTGGATTTGCGAATTGGACCAGAAAAGGTATCGTGCACAACTAGACCCCAAGGGGAACCTGTGTACCAAATTTGAGAAAGATCCATGCAGTAGTTTCTGAGAAATCGCGATAACAAGAATCCATGAACGAAAAGCGATTTGAACAGCCCACCATCTGGTGATGATGGGCTAAAAACTTGTTCAGCTGAGAAATGCTCGCACCTTTGCTGATCACTGCGAGTGTCTGAGCGAAGTGTCATTGCGTTGAGTACACTTTCATATGTATATATTATAATTAGAAACAAAAATGCGGATGTTTGCATGGTTTTGATCAGAAGGGGATAGATAAATGAGTAGGACTTCTAGATAATTAGCTTAACAAAATACTGCGGAAATGAGTTTTGGAAAGGGAAATTTGACAACAAAAATAACAGTAGCCAAGCCCATGCAAACTGCTGTTCTATTCTTACGACAGACTAATAGGGTTGCCAGTTCCTGCAAGTCCATTAACAATACAGATCAGGCAATAGTCAGTCGTGTTAAAGGTTAATCTCTTCCCAGCTGGATATCGTAATACCTATAAAGCAATCTGTATATTTTTTCCAGTGCCCAGAAACTAAATTTTTAATCCTAATATTGAAGCACTTCTAATTAGAATTTTGATTTCATTTTTTCACCAAATGTTAGACGAAATAGTGAATATTTGAACGAAGAAATAAAAATGAAAGCATCCAAGGCTGCTAAAAAACAGGGAAGGAATTGGTCCTGTTGTTTCTGATGTGTCTCTCGTTGCATACGTGGTATGAATTTGGGAAGCGTAGCTCTAATTAATGAAGAGACTTCATCAATACTGTAAAGAAAGTCTAGGCAAATGAGAGTTGCATATGTGGTACCAGTGTACGATGGAAACAATTTTGTCGAGGCGTTCAACTGCTATCATAATTGTTTGACGACCCAATGGATTTACCGTTCCCCGATAAAGAACACAACACCGAAGATTAAAAATTGTATATTATTTGATCTAGAGCAGATAAAATTTTGGCAGTAAACCTACAATATTGCCGCTGATGTGCGAATCGTAGTGAACATTGTTGCCCTGAATGCATAGCGGCATTTATTCATGGTTTATGTATTCATGCACACTGCAAGTTGCAGTCAAAGCTCAATGATATTGTTATTGTAGACTTGTACAAGAATAAACTCACTGAATCCGATTCATATTCATTTATTTGTGTGGCAATTGAGACCCAGAAAATACTGTAAGTAGCTTATATGTCTTCTTCAAGAGTACACGTATGCCCACCGGTACATCAAATTTTTATTTTAAAATCACATTCAGCTATTGCAAACAGCATAAATACCCTTAGGTTACTTGAAAAATTCAAATCACAGTCGCTGAAAACCATTATTAACATGAAAAATTAATTTTACCTCCACTGCCTGGCCCAAACGGAAAATTATTTTGTCAACTTCAACAAGCTGTCATTACGGATATGGTCAGAATCTAGAACATTACTTTTGCTGGATGACAAATGATGCTGGACGATAAGATCAGTCAATTTGAAAATTGCAGCAAAAAGGATGCTTTCGCTTGATGAAATTAATCAAGCTTTCCTTGCAAGAAATGTTTTCACCACCAAGCTTCTTTCAACCCTATTGACGAGGGCCCTTTAGGGGGTAAAAGCATTTTTGGAAAGATATCATGGGCGTCGCTAGGATTTTTCAAAGGTGGGTCGATTATCATAGCACTTTAGGCGAGGGTCCAGGGGCCGCCTAGGCCCCGGAAGCTCCGGGGTCCTAGATCGCCGAGATGCGTTCTAAGCGTTTTCCCGGAATCAAATCTGAACATAATGTATGCAGATTTAGGGTTATATTATACAGCTCTGGGACCTTAGCCCTGAGATGCATTCTGAGCGATTTCCAACAATTAAACTATAACGTCATTTGTCAAATATCAGTATTAGATTTTATTCTCTTGTCCTCTTGAAAACACAATAATAATGCTTTGGGCCGATATACCTCGTAGGCTAACCCAGTGGCGTCGGAACGTAATTGAAAGTTCACTGCCACTATCACAGCCCAACAGGCGGGGGGCCGCTTAGGCCCCGGAAGCTCCGGGGTCCTAGATAGCCGGAGATGTGTTCTGAACGTTTTTCCGGAAATAAAACTGATCATACTGCATGCACATTTATGATTCTATTTTCACGATTTTTTTTTCTCGTAATTATCGTAAACATCGCACCTCATGCCTTCATCCATTTGACGTTCTAGTTATATTTAAAGCATACAAAACGATGACTTATAGTTCTTGGGAGGGAAACCAATATGCCTACAGATACGATTCATTCACACAAAGATAAAACAAGGAAATCCTTTCCGTTTAGGCCCCGGAAGCTCCGAAGTTCCAGATCCCCAGAGACGCGTTAGTAGTATATAAAGAGCAAATTGGGTCCCTTTTATGCAAATGAGATGACGTCATCGATGACTGAAACTACCTCCAACACAGAAGAGTTCCAATCTAGGGGGAGGTAACTCTGGGTCACTATAGTTCCGGCAAAGGTCCCTGGGTATGTATATTCCTCCGCGGTGATGCGGTCGCGTAAGAAAGCTTCCGCGGAGAAAAAGTAGTCCCCAGACTGGAAATACGCTGCATGGTCCAATGGGGTCGAGTAAGGTACCAAAGTGAAGCATTCGTGAAGGGGCATCTGATGGGGTGGGTGTGGGGTTGAAATATCGTCATTCTGCGCATGCGCAGTATATAAAACTGAAATTCCCGCTCTTTTATGCAAATGAGATGACGTCACAGAGCTCTCGTCCAATCAGAAGCGAGTATTTTGACCCGGTGCATTATGGGCCATATCCAAGATGGCGGCGTCTGCCTTTTGGTTCAAGATGGCGGCACGGCCGGTGTCATCTCCGGCAATGTCCGGCCCTCTCCGGGACAATAGATAGCCTTTGCAGGTCAAAAATAGTTCCATGTATTCATCCGCGGTGATGCGGTCTGGTGGTGATGTGGTCTGCCTCCGCGGGCAGAAAGTAGTCCCACGCACTGTACACCCTGGCTGGGGGGTTTCCCCCGGCCGCAGCGCGCTACATAGAACTTATAGTCATCAACTTAATCTATACGTGTTGGTCGAGTCTTCACTCGCCGTATACACGCAGCTCAATGAAATGCCCGCTCCAAACCTAGACCAAATACACGTACTTGGTCTGTGGGTTGATTTCATTGGCTCTCTCTATTTTACTATAGTGCGCTTGCATTCTAACATTGATGGGTTATATTTTGGCCCCATCCTACACCACTGATTTCAGTTTGACTGAATCTCCACATTGGGCATTGATGCATTATGAATAAAACACACAAGACAGGGTTTTTTGGTGAGATTTTGTTTTTGTTTTTATTCAGTAACAACAACAACGTGAGAACAACCATGTGAAAACTCAAGCCCAGAACAGGGGGTGCCTTATCAAAGGCGGTTGGTACCATAAAATTATTGAACCTATATGCAACAGTTAATTCGGTGCAATATCATCAGTACTCATAGAACATATATATCAAAGGCGTTTGGTACCCATACAAATTGAATTATAGAACAGTTCCTTAGTCCAGTGGAATATTCGCAGTGTTCGTATTAATCACTCTAAATGTCAAGATAGGTTGTAGTCACACCATCGGGCAGGACTTTGCGCTTGGGGTAAAAGTATGTGAAGGCGTCCCGTTCCTGGGTATACGAGCGCATCTGGTGGTCGATGATACGGAAACCTCGGTTAGTGCCACTCGCACTGGCCTGGCTCTGGAGGACATTCAGGTACAGAGCCTTGCTGATGTTAGAGTCGCGTCGACTCACCCCCTTACAACTGAATTTGTCGTCATCACCGTCACAAAAGTAAGTTTTCGAACACCGGGCGATCATGGCATCACCGCTCCACTCTAGTTTAAACAGGCCGGGTGTCCGCTTGTCGTAGGTGTAGTGGTCGCGTCGGGGTAGCCACTGGTCCCGTTCCGCCTCATATTGTGCACGTAATTCTGGTTTGACGAGTGACTCCCAGTCCGGGTTGGAAACGGCCATGTATGCTGAGTCGGTATCCATTTCTATCAATTGCCAGTCGGATGGGTGGAAATACACGCCCATGAAATCGTATATGAATTCCAGCATTCGCAGTTTGGCCAGCTGGTACACCATACATCCTATTTGGAGCGGCAGGTTATAGGTGATGGTCTTTTTGGCTGACGTCACTTCGTAGGTGGTGTCGTCAATCATCTCCATGTGTCGGTATAGCGGCGAATTCACGCGTTTGCGGGCTTGTTTCGTGGTACAAATGTTCACGGTCACGTGACGGTCCTGGTTCGTTACCGTTTTTCCATATCCGCTGTTCCCAAGTAATTTCATCGTTTCCCCGATGATGGCTTTGCTGGGGTCGGCGTCTCCTTGGCGACGGGCGGTAGTCACGTCGTTCGCGAACTTCTCAAAACAAGCCTGGGGAGTGAATTCTATGACTTGGTATATTTTCGTAATTTCCAGTCCGTGCCGCATATACCACTGAAGCAGAGGGGTACCGAGCAAGATTTTTTCGCCAAACATGCTGCCGATCAACATACGCTGTGGTCGCGTTAGGTAGTCGTGTTCTTCAGCGTATGTGCGCATATGGGCTCCGATATCATCTCGACTCACCTCGGTGTTTTTGAAGATGGGTGGACATTCACCAAACGTGTCTTTCAAGTGGTCAGGGACGTGCAGATCACATTCCACGAATCCATAGAGGTCTCCCGTCTCAACAGTGCGTAGGATGTCGGTCATGGTGATAACAGTCCGATAATCCAGTATTCGGTCGTGAGCGTGTAAGAACGAGTATAACTCCGGTTGACGACGTTGCATGTGGTGGAATTCACATTCCCATAGCTGTTCATAGGCATAGCCCAGTCCACAAATGTAATCTCGATTCTGCTGTACTTCTTCACGTAAGGCGGCCGGGGTCAGTCCACGGCGCTCGTTATAGCGCCCTCCCGCGAACGAACACTCATGACCGTGCCAATAACAGCCGTGAAATTGAAACACGGTCGGTACTGTATTGATGATAGCAAATCCGTCCACGGGAAGGCGCCTATCTCCAATTCGCTTTTCCGTGTGGTTGGCTTGGTGACGGATAGTGACGCCTCGTCGCTGACTTTCCCAATCCAACCATTGTTCTGCTTGATGTTTCGTAGATCGTTGAGCTCTGAATGCTGCACCCTCAGGGAGCCACCGCGTATAATGACCGGCCGGCATGGGTTTACTCAAACACGATAGGTAGAGGGCATTGGCGTCGAATCCTATTATTTTCTCACACAATTTTTCTCCTCGGATATGGGTCAGCTGTTTCTCATGGTACCGATGGAAAATAATACTGGGGCCGCCTACGATATTTCCCTTCAAACAGTCAAACATGTCGGCGTCTTTCTTATCCACGAGAGCGAAGAACGTGGGTAAATCCTGGAACAGATACCGCAGGGTCAGACCGGGAATGCTAACACAGTCTTTGAATACGTCGACACCCATATCTCGGTAGAAGGCGGACATTTTGTCGGTAGCTTCCAGAAAAGGGATGACATCCAAATTGTTGTAATAGATGAGAAAATCCCGGAGAGTTTGCATTCCTTCACGGACCCACACCTGTTGCAGTTCGGTATACAGGGTGGTAGATAATGCTTCTCCTTTGAGATCGTTGTAAAAGGCCTCCTGGGGTGGTAACTGGGTTTCGTCCAGACGCTCGAGACTCGTCATGTAGTTGTAGGGAAAGCAACTTTTCCTCTCCGCGCAGTCGTACGCTTTCACCCACTGTTCATAGCTGTAATTCGGCGCCAGGTAATTCCGTACATCTAAGAATCGGAGTGAAGTTGTGGATAGAGCGACGTGATTGTTGGTCTTCTTAATAATGAATTTCACATTCCCAGCTTTAGCGAGGTACGGGTACAAGAATTCTTTGATTAAGTTCAAATCATATCGGCCCGAGTTAAATCCAAGGACGGGTAATTGGTTCATGTATTCCAATAAACGCAGTTTCAGTTTCTGCGCATAGGGTTTCGGTGGTTTGCGTTTCTCACTTTCGTCTTCATCATCGGTATCGTCCTCCTCCTCCTCCCCATCCAATGTTGGAATACGCGCATCAAGTGCCGCTAATACATCACGGTAGATAGTCGACGCGAGATGTGCCGCACTGACTTGACTGAGAGTTTCAAGGTAGTCCATCATTCGTGTAATCAGTTCATGGGGGTCCCCGTCAGAGACGAAACACACCGGGGCCGTGTCGTAACCGGGTACGTTGGTGTGAATACTCACACTCAAAGGAATGTGATGCTGGGTCCATTGAGTTTTAGCCGATACCTTTTCCATGGGTTCTAATAGGGCTTCAAAATCATAGCACGCTCTGTATGGGAAATAACGGTGGTCCATGGGGACGTCAATACCCTCATCTGCCAGGTCTTCAAAGATGGTGGGCTTGTTGTGGAATACGCCGCCGGGGAATTTTCGTTTGGTGGTCTGGTCACAGGTTTTCTCGTGACGGTGTAAGTTAATAGACCGGTCAAACACGCGTTGGCATTTACTACAGATGTAGGACTGGGCATACCTGTTGATGTTCGTGATGTACGAGAAATGCCCGCCAGTGTCCGTTTCGTACAAATTCAATGTCATGGTTGTGTCGTATTTTCCCGGGGAACGCTGTACGAGTCGGGCGGTGAGTTGTGGGTCATCGGTGTTGTCATCATCCACGTGTTGCTCTAATTTGTATACGACAATGTTGACGTGGAATAAATTTTCCACCACATCTAGCTGCGATAACGGGACCCCGCGGAAGTGCTGTTTTTCCATCTTCTTTTCACGTAAGTAGTCTTCCCAATAGCAGTTGGCCAATTTATCACATTTCTTGGGTGGACGTTTGTTGAGATGGATAGCCAGGCAGCGGAATAAACATTTCCGATCGGTGTAGGGCCCATGACTTCCACCTACTAAAGCGTACATGCCTTCTCTGTGTTTTAACCAGTCCGGGAGATGAATGGGAGCGCCGATAGGGTGATCGATCATTTTAGTGACGTAAAACGTAACATTGGTTATCATCTCCACTTGCCATTTTGTGTTGGGGCGTTGTCGTCGTATCCACTCCAAACTATCCAAGTTTTCTAATTTTTCCTGTACCGTGTCCAGAGAGGGTCGATGGATAATGGTGAATGGCTGGTCAAACACCCGGGTATTATTGCTGGGATAATAATAACGGAGCTGGTCTGTCTCTTTATGGCGAAGAATGTATCCAAAAGTGAGATTTAACTTGAAGGCTGTATCTTGGTCGTTGAAGATAGCTTCCACGTAGCTACGTAGACGGATGTTTTCTTCCAACCGGAAATTATATAAGTCCAATATCGGGCGATTTCGATGAAAACAATGGTGTATGGTAACCCAGTGTCGTTGATAAATCTCCCTCACACGCTCGTCTTGGGGTAAAACTTCAACCGGAGGTGCTGCTGGGTCCCAGGGAAAATCTTCTCCACGTCTCATACAGGCAGGCTGGTGGTCAGTCAGGCAGGCTAGAGGTGAAGCAGGTAGGCTGGCTGGTCAGGTCAGGTGAGTCAGAGTGCTCCGCAGGGTAGTGCAATGAATACACCCCACCCCTAAAAATCGCCTGCTTTTATACGTTTTTCTACAAGCCGCCATCTTAAACCCACCACCCACCACCCACCACCACAGCCGCCATCTTAAACCCACCACCCACCACCCACCACCACAGCCGCCATCTTAAACCCACCACCCACCACCCACCACCACAGCCGCCATCTTAAACCCACCACCCACCACCCACCACCACAGCCGCCATCTTAAACCCACCACCCACCACCCACCACCACAGCCGCCATCTTAAACCCACCACCCACCACCACCACCAGCCGCCAAACAAGTCTATACACGTCCAAAGGTCACGCCTCATTCACCCACACCCCCATATAGTCCCACGCGGAGCGAATTGGTGAAATTTTTGAAAAAGTACTGTGACAGAAATTGATGTGACGGAAATAATACTTCTATGAATAGGGCGAAAACTTATCTAAGATAATTTTTCTGTCATAATTAATTCTTGGTCGAGTATCAACTATTCAGATAATACGGAAAGTACTGTTGTTATAAGGTATTGTTTGTTATATATCAGACACGATCAGCTGATATATGTAAACAAACGATCTATATTTAGACCCTCACGTGATCTGCTACGTTGCAGCACGCGCTCTTTGATCTTGGCGTTCCGCCGCCGTACAACAAGCTCAAATTGAGACGGAGA
>JAVTVY010040428.1:0-17855 GCA_036873755.1 Hanleya hanleyi
GCTGATTCCGGCGTGAGCGCTCATGGTCCATAGCCCGAGCATCAAGTATGGCTGTGATAGTCCAGTAGAGGTGAGTGATGGCACACCTCTCCTTGAGTGCACCCTGTCGAGGACCGCTTCTGTGAACTCGTTCAGGATCTGGCGTCGCCCCTCGTTGTCGTCGCCATCTGCAAACATGGACCGAACCACTGCTCGGTAACCCGTGAATGAATTAACCACGGTCGCATGCTGTAAAATGCGAGTGGCATAGGGCTGGGTCTCCGTCATGGCTCTGCGACCGTAGATAGGCCGATGAATGCAGCAATACCCTGAAAATTTCCACTTTTATACGTTTTTTGTGACATTCGTGTGTTTTCGGTGACCTTCGTGTGTCTTCGGTCACCTCCGTGACTATTCGGTGACCTCCGTGACTCTTCGGGCACCTCCGTGACTCTTCGAGCGCCTCCGTGACGTCTTCGGTGACCTCCGTGTCTCTTCGGTGACCTCCGTGTACGACGTTGTGGGAAAAACCCCACAGATAGGTCAGTACATGTCCTATCATGTTCACAGGTCAATTGATCTAGTGGCGCCCCCTGGCGGATGCAAGAGTTACCTCCCCCGGCAAGCCCAGGGGCCCTTTTCCGGAACTATAGTCACCCAGAGGTACCTCCCCCTCGATTGGAACTCTTCTGTGCTGGAGGTAGTTTTTGGTCTCTTGAGAAACAACGCCACCTGGTGGATGCAAGAGTTATCTCCCCCGGCAAAACCTGACTTTAAATCACCTTTGTATACTACTGATGTGGACCGCGAAGGAAAAGGCTTGGCATATCAATCTCTTGGAGATGAGAGCCGTCATCCTAGCGTTGAAACGGTTTCTCCCGCACGTCCGGAAGAAAGTTGTTCTGGTACGATCGGACAGCTCAACGGTGGTCTCGTACATGCAGGGAGAGACCCGATCCCCCCAGGTATGATTTATGCTGGGGGATCGGGTCAACATCGGGCCTTACAGACTTGTCTTTTGTGTTAAATTCCGCCATTTAAATCTGACGACGATACAGCTCACCATGCAACCCCCAGTGTACGAGTATTTCCATCATATCTTTCTAGATTTGTATCTAATACCGCTTATGAGATGGCTAATCTCACGAACAGGCTGAGCAATGCCGTGGACACTATTCCGGTACCTTCCGTTAGAAAGCGCGTTTCGAGCACTGATGACCAAAGGGACCCGTCCGACGCCGATGCTTCCTCCGGGAACGGGCCTCGGCAGGTGTCAAGAAAGCATTAAGTGAGTATTACAATTCATCACATCTAATGTTTACCCTTTGTATATTTGTTCGATATATTAGGGTTTACCCTAGCAGGTGATTCCTCAAGAAAGCTCTGACTTTTCATTTAAAGTGAAAGCTCTCCTCGTCTCTTACTTCCATCTCTTCTGCAGTTAATAGGGTAACAGAGAGGCCTGGGTTATAAATATCAATGACGGCTTGGGCGCTCTCAAAATCGATGCAGGTATCTACCCAATGTCTTTGGTTAGTCAACCCTCCGGGGTTCCCGCAAATTCTAGGGTTTCTCAACAGTATTGCATAATACTAATTATTATTACCAAAGTATAAGTATAAGGTGTCTTGATATAAAATGAGAAGGGTTTTTATAACCTCCAATTTTATTACCCACACTGTTATTCAAAGACGGGGAGAGTACATAAATGATATGACATGACATGCTATGCTTGTTATAGAACAAAACTGTGGTCTGACTGGCGGGAATTTCCACGCATAAGACCACTAAAAATAATAGTCCAGATCGGCAACCTCTGTCAGAGAAGTGAATTGTTTTTAATATTTTGTCCCGTCTCTGTGGCAACGAATAATTGAAGGCCAGTGGTGGGTGATTGAAGTATGATATGTGTTCGGTTTCGCTATGAGTTTGATTTTAACTCAAGGCCTAATAAGGTGTTGCTAAGAGGAACTGTTTGTGTGCCTCTGCACCGCTTTCTGAAGGCAGAGAAAAAAGCCAAAAGTATGACGTCATTTGTACAAGCGCGCAGAACTCAAAATCTAGGTGGGCGACCCCTGTCGAGAGGTATGTCAGGTTGTAGTACTTGAATTAAAGTACTTCTTGCCAAAATAATATGGAAGTTTAGATTTAATTGGGGAATCGACGAGATGCAACTACGTTAACATTGCCGCCAGTGTAAATCTTTTGGTTGTCGAAGCCCTTCAGAGCGGTCAGGCAATCCGGATTGTTAGGAGGCCCTAGAGGGGGGTTTCCGAATTTCTGGCATTTGGTATAAGGGGTTCAGAATCACCAAAAGAGTATTGCATAATATTAATTATTATGCACAAGTTAAGTACAAGGGTCTTCAATAAATGGGGGGGCGGGGGGGGGGTACAAACTATTAATTTTGTCATTTTTATGACGTTTTGTTGCATCTGTTCCTGTATATAGACCATGTTCTTGTGTAATCAACTGGATGCTTCTGAAACTTTGCGGACCTGTTTCATTCGGCATGAGCACATCGTATTTTATGAGATGAAAATTTGAATTTTGTAAGAATTACCAGGAGTTGGATTTTAGTTTCTTCATTTAATCCAATATGGTATTTCAAACGTAAATCCATGTAATACTTACCTTGAGTTGGTCTTTTTCGACTATATTCTAAAAATAAGTTATGAAGCGTCTTCCTTATAGCCTCTACTGAACTGAACAAAACCTAAAAATCTGCCATAATTCAGTTATGTAACATTCACCGATTGTGCAGGTGAGGCACAAGAGTTCTCCGTACTCCCATTTTATTCCATGAGCCATCAACCCCTATTTCTGAACTAGTCACGCCTGATCTCTTCTCGTTCATCTGTCTTGTGGAATGCAGACATTCATGCACTGGGTTGTCGGAGCATTGCCACGTGAATTTGGTTGCCCTTGTAATCATCCCGTGTAAAGTTCTGTCAATGCATCCCAAGTAAATGTCCACATCGGCAATCATTACAATCGCTTCATCTGCAAGAGTACTGTAGACTACACCACTGCTTTTGGCAGACCAGTTAAGAATTGCATTTGCTCTTCTCCTCCGTGCGAGGAAAATGGAATGACCACCTGCACTAGAGCAGCTATCTGCTAGAGTAGACCAGAATGCATTGTTGAAGAAGTCTAGCCGCCCTTAACTTACATTCACCCAATGATTTGGGTGCATTTATCTGGGGGTGGAAAAAGTTTCGGTATATATTTTCTCAATACTACAGTTAAGGCGCTGAAACTACTTCAGTATCTTGGTTCAAGTTCATCGAAAATGTAGATAAAATCTGGGTATGTCGCCACGATGACGTCATTATTCTTGGAAAGCCATTTTCGCTTTTTTTTGCCCGATTTTCGAAAGGAAAATCAAATAAATATAGAATACTGGTTTTTAAGCAATAAAATACTTTCAAAGCCTTTTAGACAAGGAAATGAGGGGAAATGAAGCGAAAGATTGAAAACATGACTTTCGCGGATACCATATGGCCGAATTCGATCCATGAGCATACCCGGGGGTATATAGAAAATAGCTCAATGCACTCCCAATAAGATAAGCTAAAAGTCGCCGAGTTTCAAGCTCTTCTGTTTTGTCGTTTTATAGCAGACATTAGGGGGCACTTTCCGCCCCCCCCCCCCCAGGCCAGGTAGGGTTAAACAGGTTACAGAGAACTACCTCTCTAATTGCTTAATAACTTTTGACTTATTCATCAAAGTGTGCATAGTCTAATTGTTAATAGGGAACAAAACGCCAATATCATCTTTCTTTCAATATCATCCGATGCGAATGTGTATGCCCTTGGTCTCTTCATTCAATATTCTCTTGAAGAATTTATTGGACAAAACCGACCTTTTTAACCTCCATTTTAGAGAGGTGGTTCTCTGTAACCTGTTAAATCGTCAAACCTACCGTTCCTCAATGACTATCGCTGCAAGGAATTGGGGAACGCACGAGCTCTTACTGCGGTGAAAGAATCCTCTCGATTCGCCACCCTCCCAATCAGAGTAAAACAATTTGGTGTTTGGCCCGTCTTATCCTCCTCTTGATGATACTCACTGATCGTTTGCTTCATTGCATTGGTCTGATTGTCGTCCAGTTGGTTTATTGGGCTTGTCACGTTCACCTGTTCTACAACTTGATTGACATTTCCCAGAACATACGGAACTCTTTCTTCTATAATCTAATAAAAAACTTTGCTCCATTCAATGCCAAAGGTGATGGTACGATAAGGCGGGATTTTGGCCGATACGTGGTGCGATTGAAATCGAAAAAATAAAATGTCCTAAAAATACTCATGTTTTAACGTAACGGCAAGAGAAAATATATGTACGCAATATGTTAAAGTTTTAGTGCGATTGCGTTATGATTATAGTTATCACATGAAATTGAAATCCACAGCTTGTGCTATTTCGTGAAAAAGGGTCTAAATCGAGTCCTTCAGACACGCATTTAGACGCGAAGGACCCCTTGGACTGCGTGAAGATCTTTTTGGTCCAAGAGTCCTTCATACTAAAAAATGAAAAGTTATGATTCATAACGTTTGAAGTTTTCATAAGTAGATTAAACTAACAAAATAGCCTGTATACAGTTGTTCGTATGTCGTGGTGTAGTGGATACGCACGTTGGATCACAAGCGTCTCGAAATTATCTTTTACCGAGTTCGAATCCCAGGAGGGCAACATTTGTGGCGTCGACAAGTTATTTCAATCTTTCTCAGCTTTGAAACAAAAAAGTGCATTCAGTATATCTGAAATAAGATTTTAGGCTATCATTATGAACCAATTAACGTAAAATAAATATTGTTTACCGATGACACGATAGCGTGTGGACTTTACGGGCTAGTCAAACGTTGAAATCGAACGATCAGTCGCAAACTGTTACAACGGCGATATATTCGCATAAATTGTGTATTTATTTTCCACTATGTGCATGTAAAATCGACTGCATGCAACGTGGTGAAATAATAACGCCTTGGTACCGAACATATATGTGAAGCTATCATGGTTCGTCCCAAATTCAGTCCGTTCATTGACAGTTGCCGCCGACGACAAGTTGTACATTGCATTGTGATTGACAGATGGAGAGAAGAAATGTACATTCCTATGAGTCGGCTGGCTGTGGGCAAAAAGCCCGCCTTACAATACCATCTCCTTTCGTCCTTTCCGGGTTTTTTCCTGTACATTGAACCAGACAAGATTTTTTTCTCTGGCTTATCCAATTATGACATAACAAAGCGACCTCAATCAAATCATTTCCAGTTGTTCAGTATCTGATGTATCCACCTTCATGGATAAATATATCGGTTCTCTTATGGAACGGACTTTTTGTTGTACACAGGATATCGACTAGCTCCTGGCTGCCAAAGAAACCACTTTTCTTCATTGCACAGATACTCGTGATTTCATATGGCACCATAACCCTTGTCTTAAACATTCTGGTGGCTCTCCGTCTGAGCGTTCAGTTGTGAATATGGTCGGGAGTGGGATTGTTTGTTTCCATTGATCTCGTCTGAAGTCATGGTTTCGAGAGATATGAAGACATCTGGCATTAGAAGATGAATTAACATCTGATATTCATGGCTAACCGATTGCCTCTCAGCTTGTCTTTGTCTCATTAGGGAATCCAATGAAACCATGAAGGAAAAACCTATCTATAGAAGATCTTGTCTCTTGGTTCAAAATTTTCTTCCACGGTCTCACTTCGTTCCAATATCACTAACAGGCTTCCAAAATTCGAAAATTATTCTTTCGCCTAATATATTCATGATCAACCCTATAGACTGGTGAAAACAGTGCTGAAATTATCTCTCTTTGCCGAAAATTCAACTTTCAATATGACCCCACAAGACGTTTAGAGATAGTCACGTAAGACTGCACTCGCAGGCGATCAGTGCGAGTGGGCCACGCTTGTTGATCTGTCTATAAAATTTTGAATAAATGATATTAACATTTTTTTTATTTTTTTTTGCACTGGGTTATTTGCCATTTTACTTGTTTGAACAAACGACAGGTCGTAAATTGCATCTCACATACTTCTCGATAGTTTCGCTCTTTAAATCTTCTACTACGTTATCCAATTTTTCCGATACGTTCTTTGTTAAGTAATAACAGTTGTGTTAAAATAGACCTTCATCCATTGTAAACTGCATCATCGAGGATTGCTACCGCTTCATTTTCGTTTTATAAACACCCCGCTTCATATACTGTGGCCAACGTTTTGATTTTGTGTTGATTTTGGCCACCAGCATTATGTAAACGCCATCTTGTAGGTTTCGTGGTGTATCGATGAAGAAATATTTAAAGCCAACTGGAAGCTGATAGTGGGCATGGCTGTGAACTGTCTGAAGTTTATAAATGGATTCGTTGCCTTTGGTATACTGCGTTTGTGACTGTTGCCATGCTAAGTACCATGGTGTCATGGGCTACATCTGATCTGCGAGCTGATCCAGTAGAGTTTAATAACAACGCTCCACTAATCATCGGTTTCCTTCTTGGGTTGTTGAAGCACGAGTTTCTTGCAACCTAATCAAATTCATACGCCGCATTATTCTGCTTCTATTTGTTCAACCGTCCAAGAAAGTCTGTGGGAGAAGTTTTAATTAGGCGTTCCTCTCGATGTGTTTGTCCTGAAAAAAATTGGTGAGTCCCGAGAAGCAACTCGACTCTCATCCCATTTTAGCCGCATCCACGTACACCATGGTGAACTTTGGCCCCTTGTAGCTACGTACACATGTATACGATTATCCGATAACGACAATGCGGCAACGACAATACGGCAACGGCAACGACAACAGTAGTAGGTAGCAACTCGATCCGGTCAGGTTTTCCAGGGAGGTAACTCTTGGTTCCTTTTTTTCCGCCAGGGGGCGCTGTCCCGTATGACGTCACTTCCGGTCTGGGTGAATGGAGCGTGACCTTGCCGTATGACGTCACTTCCGGTCTGGGTGAATGGGGCGTGACCTGTGAACATGATAGGAGATGTACTGACCAGTCTGTGGGGATGTCGTCATCTCCGTGTCTTTTCGGTGAGAGGAGCATGTACTGGGGGTTTTCCCCACAATGTCGTTCACCTCCGTATTTCTTCGGTCAGGTCCGTGGGAGCTTGTACTGATCTGTCTGTGGGTGCATGTAAAATTAGGATTTTTTCCCGAAACTATAAAAAGCGGAACACGGACTTTACCCCTAAAATAGGGGAAAACCCCTATCAACCCTAGCCAAAAGGGCTAATATCGGTCTCCGGGCTTATCGGGGCCTGCCTATCAAGTCAATGGGGTGGGTGCATGTAAAATTAGGATTTTCCCCCGAAACTATAAAAAGCGGAACACGGACTTTACCCCTACAATAGGGGTCTGTATTATACAATATAAGGGAAAATGCCTGTATGGGGTATGGGGATGGTCAAATTTTTTCGTGGGCTTTACTATGGCTTGTGGGGTCGCGTTTTTCTCGTCTCGCCGAGAAAATGACAATGGGAAGGGTCCCGGAGCGAATCGGTGAAATTTTTGGGAAAAGTCACCGAGGTCTGTATATAGGCCCATAGGCTGGCCATGGGGGGTATAGGTCCAACCTGGGAAATTCACACACGTTCATTGTGATATGGGCTGTTTGGATTTGTTTTTCACGTCTCGTCAAAACGGTGAAATTTTTGGAAAAAGTCACGGAGGCCTGGGTAGGCCCATAGGCCTATACTGCATGGCTATGGGTGTATAGGTCCATACAGGGTGGACGTTTTGGGATCTAGGTGGGCCACTAATGGTCCGATGGGGTCGAGTGAGGTATCAATGTGAAGCCTATGTGAGGGGGCAACCGCTGGGATGGATGTGGGGTAGGAATATCGTCATTCTGCGCATGCGCAATAGACAAAGTGTATGGAAATAGACGTTTTGGGATCTAGGGGAGCCACTAGTGGGCCAATTGGATCGAGTGAGGTATCAATGTGAAGCCTATGTGAGGGGGCATCTGATGGGGTGAGTGCGGGGTTGAAATATCGTCACTCTGCGCATGCGCAGTGGACAAAGGGTATGGAAATAGACATTTTGGGGTCTAGGTGGGCCACTAGTGGGCCGATGGAATCGAGTGAGGTATCCATGTGAAGCCTATGTGAGGGGGCTAGACTAGGGTGTCGTTTCCATTCTGCTGCGCAGGTCACGTGGGTTGTGACGTCACTTCCGGGTTTCACCTCCAAACCCAGAAGAGTTCCAATGTTCTCTTAGACGTCCGGATGTTCAACCTCCGGGGTTTTTCCCGGCCCGCCTCGGCCGCAGAGCGCGCGCGCGAGTTCACCGGCCGCACGCGCGCGCGCGCGTCATCACCGGCGGTGCGCGGATGAATGTCGGGTCAAAAGGTCAAAGGTCACATCCAGGTCAAAAGGTCCAAGGTCTCCCTTTCGGCAAGGTTCGGAGACAATGTTGCGGCATCGATATACAGAGCTTGAACCCCAAAAGGGATTGTAAATTAACCTGGGAAGGATGGGCAGTTCCATTTGGACCAATCAGCGGTCGAGAAAAAGAGCCAATGAGCGATCGATAAAAGAACCAATGGACGGGTACTAGAATTTCGCTCACGTCTGCGCCTACATCCGGGTACTGGGATGCTTTCGCCGACGTCCGCGCCTACATCCGGGTTCTTGTACACCCAGGTAATGTTTTCTGGACATGGATGGGTTACCTTTGGCTCCATTCTAGGCCACTGATTGGCTAATACGGTGTTCAAAGCCAGTTTCATGCATTATGTTCATATAGAAAACACACAAGACAGGGGTTTTTGGTGAGATCTCATTTTGTTTTTTATTCAGTAACAACAACAACGTGAGAACAACCACGTGAAAACTGAAGCCCAGAACAGGGGGGCTTGTACATTGAAAGAACTGAAGCCCAGAACAGGGGGCTTGTAAACTTAAGCCCAGAACAGCGGGCGTGTGTACATTGAAAGAACTTAAGCCCAGAACGGGGCTTGTACATTGAAATGATGGGCGGCCCAGTCATATACGAGTACATCGCGGTTCTCGGCCTTGGGGTACTCGTCAAACATCTGTACGATGGTAGATAAGGGTCTTCCCCGGCATCCATGGTACAGGTAAAACAAGCAATATTGTCCGCACACGCTACTGGCCAGGCTTTGCAACGTTTGACTGTTCCAACACCACGTCTCTGTGCCTTGATCCATGAAGTCTGTTAAATCGGGATGGAGGGGTGGCAGGCCGTATAGGTCAAAGTATTCGCCCTGCTGTTCTGTCAAATACACGCCCACCCAATGTTCACCGGGCCGATCCATCGTGTCCGTGTTGAGAACGTATGCAGCAGGATACATACGGTCTAATGGGAACACATCTCGGGCGAACACCCCTTGAAAGACCATACGTGTCTCTGGGTCATTCTCCAGCACGGTAGTTATCTGGTCTGTATCCATGTTAGGTGGAGAAGTCACACAGGACGTTGCGCGCCTTGTCCACTTGAATGATGTTGTCAAACTCGGCGTAGCAGATCACATTGACAGTGGTCCCGAGGGCTCGTGCAAAGTGGATTTTCAACCGTAAATTGCCTTGCTTGGCTAGGGCCAGCTGATGGTCGTTCTCTAAGGTGGGGGTCAGATCGAAACAGAACAACGTGTATCCGTTCGCGTAGTCCTCCCGACTGATCATATTCCCTTCGTCCTGGTTGATTTGACCGGTAGCTGTAAACAGGCTCTGATAGGCTCGAATGAAATTCGCGCGCCCAAAGTTCGGTGTTAAGGCCGTGGCTGGGGCCTGTTGTCCATCCACATGCAGGGCCACAAAATTGATGCCGAAATGTTTAAAGTCAAACGGATTCTCTGGGTAGGCTCCGCTGAAACTGGTATTTTTCACACAGGCCAGGATCAATCGCTTGGGTAGTTCCCCCAGGAACAGGTTTTCTTTGTTGGCGCTCATATTTCCAGCAGGAACAGAGAACACTTTGGTTTGTACACGTCGGATAGGGTACTGGGCTGGTTTTGTTTCCAAGGCTTTCATGTGTCCCAATTGAACTGCTGGATTCGGTTTCACTTTTCGGACATACAGGACTGCGTCTTGGATAACAATCTTATAGTCAGCTGCTGCCCATCTACGTCAGTGGCCATCAAGGCGAAGGTCGGAGGCGCCCGTATCAGTCGGATTTTGATGGGGATCTTGTTCAAGAGGTACCGGTCTTGCATGAACATGTCTGCGTGTAGTCGACCCATGAGATCCACCGAGGCACCGTTCGCAGTGAAAGCCTTCCGTTTATTATATCCCACATTGTCCACCGTGTCCATGTGCTCGGGTGTGTCCTGGTAGAATCTCAGAAGCTGTGGCTATCAGCTTCAGGGACCATTAGCCTCTCAAGCCACCACAGCAGCTGTTTCATCCCTGGAAATGCGGGAAACTCAAACCACGGAGTATGTGCCAAATAAGTCACTGATAGGAGTTGCTAGCTGGAAAAATACCTCTACTATTTCAGGCTGCTCAGTACAGCGAAATTTGTCAGATTTTAAGTTACAGCTGGACAATTAAGACCATCCCAAAATGGCAAACACACGCTGCATGATACCATACCGGGCTCAGTCCACATAGGAGCATATCCGCGTTCCACAGCCCGTGAGCTCGATGGGCCTTCACATTCGGTTACTTTCCCAGGAGGAAGCGGAATGCTCACCACAATCTGCATTTGGCGCTAGTCCCTGTGCTTTGGGGCACGATCACCACAAATCAAATTTCCACTTCTCAATAAAGTGGAAAAGCAGACTAATGAGATCAAAAGGGTCTTAAGAAAAGATACTCTGGAGCCTTCCAGGTATGCGTCGTCGCTGGGTCGGTCGTCGACTGGTCGTGGTCTCGGTGGGGCAGCTCTTTTATTCCCTACGGTGCGTTGTGCTTTGGCCACCAAGACGCCTCCGCTTCTTTGGCCCGCCGTTTCAAGGATTCTTTGGGTGCCGTACCCCCCAAGACATCACCGGCCACTTGCAGTCCACTGCGTACCGCTTGTTTGCCCATTGCTTTCACCCCACGCGTCACCAAGGGCAGGAACGTTTTCACAATGCTGCCGAGTATGTTCCCCAGTCCATGGCCTCGTTGCATGCGTGCACCGCTAAAGACCGGAAAGCCACCCCCGGCCTGTTGGGCATAATAGTCGGCATAGCTGCGTGCATCGCACTCGTAAAGTACTTTCATTATGCAAAGTGGGGAGCACGTGCTTGTCGAAAATGAAGTGTCAGCACCACTTTTCCTCGTTCGAATGCCACCGCTCGTCCCGTGTCATCTCTTATATCCACCGTGATAGTGTTGATGTCGGTTTGTCGTACGGGCAGGTGGAAGCGTAATAGGTGAAACTGTAGGTGACTTGATCTCCATCATCTTCCTTATATGTGTTGTAATTTTTAGTAGGACCACCCCGTAACAGAGGTGTGTTGATATCGCCCACGATGTGGTTGTCCACCACGTCCGAGTAGACGTAGAGTCCGTACACACACGACTTCATATCCATCAGGATCTCGCCTTGGTGGGCGGTGGGACCAGCGAACGTCTGTAGATCGAAACCCAGCATTTGCTGTAGGATAGGACTCAGTACGACACTCGCGTTGGCGGTGATGATAAGCTGTGCCTTGTCGTTGTGTGCGTTGTAATCGAAGTCCACCTGATTCTTGAAGGGAAAGGATTTGATGGGTTTTGAAGTATTCGTGACCTCCCGTAGAGCCTTATAATGCAACAGTCTTGACAGCCCACCCATGAACTCCTTGGGAGTATCGTATTGGGCTTCGGGGAGGGTGAGTCGGGTGTCTTTTCCTTCGTAGGTCACCTCGTACCACACTTCATTGGCTCGCACGTTGTACCACGAGTAAAGGTATTGGATATCCACGAGGCCACATTCTCATCGTCCAGGTAAATGCAACGGTTGCGGTAACTGGGTCACGTACTTGGCCACGGTGTTGTCAGGAAACACATCCAGCGAACTATTACTGGGTAGGGTGAGGTAAAACATGGCGACTGAGCTGTCCTGCTGCTGCTGTTGGTTTTAATAGGTGTTCCAGGCCTTGGGCGGTTGTGTCCGGCGTCGTGTTCGTCGCGGTGACTTGCTACGTGTGACGGCTCTGGAGATGTGGGGTGTCCTGATCAATGATGGTGTTTTAAAGGTCTGAAAAGAAGGTGCCCATTGTGGTGGTGGTGTTTTGGGGGGGTGACTCCGGTTCCCATTCGGATTCCCAAGAAGGTAGTGGGCCACTCGGCCATTGCTGGGTTCGCTGCATAAAGGCCCAGCGGTGGGGGTTTCCCACCAATTCCTGTGGTACATGCATGTCTTTCAAGCCTTGGGCGAAGACCTCCCATCCTCGAGGATCCGTGTGAGACCTGCGTTTACGCATCAGGTCATTCACTAAATCCGTCATGTGGGTCCCCGGGACCACCTGATTCTGTACCAGGAGTTCGCCTTTATCATTCCAAGTCATGTTAGGATTCTGTTTCATCCGTTGTAATACCAGGCCAGCTTGTTTCTTGAACGATGCAGGTACACTCTTCAGGACTTCGTCTTCCACCCACTGTGGGGCTGTAGGTGCTACCCCTGGTAATGGCGGCTGTTGGAGCGGTGCTGAGGTCGGCGGTGTGTCACGTGGTGGTGGTGGTGGTGGTGGTGGTGGGGTAGAGAGGGTTTTGTATTGGTCCATGAACGTCATGTACCGTTGAAGCGTCTCATTGTGCCGTTGTACTTTCTCACTGTCGCTTAACCCCGGTCTCTGTAAGATCTGTTGCATCTCTCCATCGAGGGTGTTTATGGTCTTCACTGTAGGTGGGACAGGGTAGGGCGATTGGAGGTTTTGAAGGAACCGTGGTTCGACGAGGACCATTTTTTTCGTGTAGTTCATTGTCGGCCGAAGAGTCCACCCAATACTGGACCCAACACGGAAGCGGCCAACGGTGCTAAGATGGCCCCGAGAAAGCCGCCTTTCTGTAACACCTTTTTCTTTTGTGTTTGTGGGACCCGCTTCTGGACTAGGGTTCGGAGACGTGTCTTATGCTTGGCCAACTTGGTCTTCTGAGCCGGAGTCAGTGGTACGTTGCCTTTTAACAGGTTGTACCCGATCTCGCACAGACAGCGTACAAGGTCAGGGTCCGCACCGCGTACAATGGTTCGGACCAACTCGGGTGGGGCCGTCTTCAATACACGGAGCGTGGGAACGTGCTTCCGTACTCGCGCAGACATCATGTACAACTAATGCTAGAACCCACAACTCTGCTCTTTTTATCTACTTCAGAGAACAGAGACAAAGTCAACCATGCTGTGGTATTCATTCTTTTTATTATCCCCATCATCAAACACACACGCCCCAGCTGGGGGCGCCACTGTGGGTGTGTTTTGCATTATTTTTGCATGTACACGTGGTGGGTCTCTCCGGGAAAGATGCCGGTCCGTAGTCGAAGGTGGTCGGGGGTGGCTTGCTTGAGGTCGAAGAGCATATACCCGTGCTGAGGGGTTGTGGCATCTTTAAAGGCTTCCAATGCAAACGGTGTGCGGCCGGGATACATCTGTCTCGCCAGGTGCAGCAGTTGAGTGGTATCTCTCAGGTTTTTGAAGACCACCAGGTAGTGGGCATTTAAGCTGATGTTCCGATGTTCTTTGTTTTTACTGAACAGATTCTGCACAATGTAGATGATGCTGAGCCGTCGATGATGGCTGCCTTTGGTAAAGAGTTGGGTGACCCGCGCATCCGTCTCCGCCATGAGATCATCCAGAACCACCAAGGTGTCAGGTTCCAAATCGGCCAGGTTGGGTAGGCCTTCCACGAACGTGATGTGGGGCATTGCTGCATACGCTGCCTGCCATTCTCCGTAACACCACACGACTCGGGCAATGGGTGGGATGATCATGCTGTCGGCGTGTTGAAGGAGCTTCCTGACGAAGTGCGTTTTGCCGGAACCCGTCGGTCCTGCGATGACGCAAGTGAAGGGATGCTGCCACCGAGGGTCCATGGTTCGAGGTGTATCCGTTGTCGTGGTAACCCGCTCTTGTAAATTTGGCACGAATGAACTGGAGCGGTGGTGGTGGGTACAGCGTCGGTCGTCGTTGTCTGTTCACTGTGAGGGATGATGGTGGTGGGTACAACATCGGTCGTCGTTGTCTGTTCACTGTGAGGGATGAAATCCGGTGGGTTTTCAGACGTAGTGGATGTACTTGGTGTAGGTGTTGACTGTATACTCGGTGTGGAGCTCGATGTGGCTTGTACACGGGGTTTGGTGGTGGTGATGACTGGGCTCGTTTCGATCACGGAGGTGACTGGTGCTATCTGTAGACTGGTTTCACTGCCACTCACATCTGGAGTTCTAAGTTGGTTAAGTAGCGTGCTGACATAGGCTACGTCGTAAAACACACCTCCGTACAACACACTCAGCAGGGTTAGCAATATCACCACAAAGCCCACTTGCGCTTTGCGCGTTTTGGGAGACGCTGTATTCAGAGGCAGCTGCTGCTTGTCCATAGCACCGTGGTCGAACGTGGAATGAAGGATGACGGTATTGGTGTCTGGCTTTATAGTCATTTCACCTGGTTGGCCGCCACCCAGGAATTGAAGGAACTGGGCCAGCCTTGCCATTTGACGAAATGAAACAGTTTGCCACGCCGACGTTCCGTTTTCAAAATCTGCTCCACCGTGTAGTAGTCTTGCTGTGTTTTTACGACAGGCTGTAATTCCGTCTCGTAAAACGTCCCCAGCAACGTTTCCCCTTGGAGATCTTCCAGTTCATAGACTCGCCGCTGTCGGGGTAGGCGCCGTTTAATCAGGAAGTGCTCATCGCTCCAGTTGGGCAAGTAGCTTTTCTCGAACTTGCCCTTGACTTTACTGATCCGTACAGGGTCCCCGACCTTGTACACCGCCTTTGTCGTTCGCTGCGATGGCCTGGGGTACAAGACACGCCGGACTTGGGCTTCATTGCGTTGGGTCACGGTAATGGGGGCTCTCTCTATACTCCGATGATAGGCTCGATTGTAACCCCTCACCAGTTTCAGGAGAACATCGATGTACCGCCTTGTATTCTTATAGGTGAAATATTTATACATGCGGCCTTTGAATGTCCTGTTGAACCTTTCCACCACGGAAGCCTTGATCTCGTTGTACGTATGGAAGAAAAACACCTTCTGGGCTTTCAGAAACTGTTGGAACGGTCTGTTGAGGAATTCTGTGCCTTCGTCGGTTTGCAAATACAAAGGTTTGCGCCCGGTTTTGAAGATGTCTTTGAACGCCGCTATGAGATTCGCCCCCGTTTTCGTCCGAATGGGTACCACCCACGCATACTTGGATAGGATATCGATGCACGTCAAGATATACCGATTCCCATCGTTGTGTTTGGCAATGGCGCTCATATCGACCAAATCCGCTTGCCACTGGGCATCTATTCCTCTCACGATGACCCGGTTCCGTAGAAAATGGCGACGGTCAGATCGATGTAAGGTATAGGTGTCTTGTTTTCTTAACCAATCTAGGACTTGGGCACGTTGTATCCCCTGGGGTTTGGCCGCTCGATAGAGAGCCGACAATGCACTATAGGCCGCCGGACTGTCGGGACTGTAGTATAAGTTATCCAACACCTTCTCCCAGCGCTTCATGGTGACAAATGATGATGGACCCTGGCTCTATCGTTTATTTATAACAGGTATATCTTGGGCCGGAGTTTCTGATTTTCTTCGTTGGCTTCCACACTGTCCATGGTAAATGACCAGCCCAACTCGTCTGATGACCGCTTGATAAGCACTTGATCCACATCTACCACGGCATCTTCCAATGCAGACCATAGATCAGGGTGAAGGGTAAAATGCACTGTACCCCCATCTAGCCGAGCCAATTGAGCAAAGAAAGGGCCGCGTCGGATATACACATCGTGACACAAGTGGATGAGGTCGCCGTCCAGTTCACCAGACAACACCCGTTTGAATTTGGTCCAGCCCTCCCGGGACAGACGAATGCGAGCCGGGCACGGTTGTGTAGGGTCCGCATCACAGATGTCTCCCACCTCCTCCATGATATCGACCTTATCCGCATACACGTGCGGGAAAACCTCGGGGGTCAAGCTGAGATACGCCAGTATTATATGCTCCGTCATGGTCAGTACGTGAATGGTACCAGATTTGACTGTCTCTCGTATTTATAGGGAGAACCCCGTGAGATCAAAGGATCGGGTGGTCATGTCACTGGGCTGACTGAGTCTGGCCGGGTAATCAATGGCATCGTCGTCTGGTTCATGGCTAGACATTTGTTCATTGGGTTCTGCCGCCGCTTCTCTCAGGGCACGAGCCCACTCCAACTCGTCTGATGACCGCTCGTCCGGTATAAACAGCTGGTCCACAATAGGCACCACTTTCTCGAAGGCTGTCCACAGATCGGGGTCTAGGGTGAAGCCTCGCGTAGGGTCTTGGTAGCGGCCCAGGCGTGGGAAGAAGGGTCCACGGTGTACGTAGATGGCATTATCTATGTGGATGAGGTGTCCGTCGAGCTCGCCGCTCAACACCCGTTTAAATTTGGTCCAGCCGTCACGGTGTAGCGTAACCGTATTCGATACGGTCTCAGCTCGCGACCAGCAAACATCTCCACGGTCTTCCACGAGGGTGACTTTATCTTCATAGACGTGTAACCCCACCCGAGGTGTAAGGGGAAGGATGGCTCGTAGGACTGGTGACATGCTTGATCCAATGACGAACGGTGAATGACACACACTCTGTCTGACCCTCGTATTTATGGTGAGGTCCCACTGTCAATGCCACAGCGGCAGGATCAATAGGGCACAGACTATTGTGAGGCCAACCAGCCGTCGCTGGTTCCGACGTGAGCGCTCGTAGTCCATAGCCCGAGCATCAAGGATGGCTGTCATAGTCCAGTAGTGGTGAGTGATGGCACACCTCTCCATCGAGTGCACTCTGTCGAGGACCGCTTCTGTGAACTCGTTCAGGATCTGGCGTCGCCCCTCGTTATCGTCGCCATCTGCAAACATGGACCGGACCACTGCTCGGTAACCCGTGAGTGAATTAACCACGGTGGCATGCTGTAAAATGCGAGTCGCATAGGGATGGATCTCCGTCATGGCTCTGCAACCGTAGAAATGAAGGTGTGGGATCCAGAGGGACGTGTTTTATAGACCATGTCACACATGCGCGCCTAGATGTAGCTCTACGGGTGTAGTCCGTGATACGTACTATTCTGATTGGTTATGTGGCTCCTGTAGAGATAGTACCTTATCGACAATGGGGACTACTTGTTCCAAAGCCGTCCATAGATCGGGGTCCAGGGTAAAACCACCGTCGTTCAGACAGAGGAGTCGAGCGAAAAAGGGACCGCAGAAAATGTAGACGTCACACAGGTGAATGCTATCACCGTGCAGGTCACCCAGCAACACCCGTTTCAAGGTAGTCCATCCTTCCGGTGACAAAGAGACGTGCGTTTTGGGTTCAGTCGTACACCAACACCTAAGTCCGCTATCGATGAGGTCCACTCGTTTGGGGTACAACACTAGGGTGCAGCCAGGTGTAAGCCTCCGGGTAGCCACAGCCCCTTCTTTCACCTCGGGGTGTAGTAAGTCATCCACCTCGGGGAGTACATCTTTCAGTGCCATCCATAAGGGTGGACAGAGTGTGATATAGGTACCTCCACTCTGTTCCAACCGGGGAAAAAGGGAATCCTCTCCAGCAGTGCGTATGTGCACACCGACTTCCACGTGCATGAAATCCCTTTCAGGCTCTTTTCCCTGTAACAATCGTGTCAATAGAGTCCAGCCTGATAGCGATAACAAAATCTTCACCTTCTGCGGTGCGTCTTGGACCAGTTCCAGGTGATCGTCATTGACGATGAGGTAGACGTCGGACGTCAGTTGGAATAACGCAAGCTCTGTTCCG
>JAVTVY010040429.1:0-18953 GCA_036873755.1 Hanleya hanleyi
TAAGGTCAAAGGGAACTGGAAGCAAAACATGGTGACGAATAAAATAGCGATGGCTTGGGAATAGAAGCCAGTCATATACGATCGGATTTCAAAATACATCCTTGACACAGGTGCAAGTCCTTGACACAGGTGCAACTTGAATTATTACTAGTTGCCGCCTTTGTTTAGTCAGTATACAAGGTATATGCTAACAATGCTAACTGAGGATAATCGGGATTGACATTAGGAAGCCCTCAGGAAGACGTCCTGGTCGCATGATCTCTATTGAGATTCATTGTAATGCGGTTGAGATGTTTCCTCGTTGTTTTTCTCTTTACTACTTTAAAGTTCGCTTTCGGCTTAGTTTTTCTTCATCCCTGGCAAGCAGAATTATTTGGAATGTACAGTGGTAATTCCAAACTTGAAACCGGAGGTTTACAACACCAGCCAACGTTTCATTAGCGAAGGAGATACGACAACATTGCACAACTTTTACCATGTGATCATTTTTTATGAGAATAACTGTTAAATGGAATGTTGGATATTGAGTCTACAAATTATACAACTACAAACATTCCTCTTAGGGCCCACTGATACTGATTAGTATCTTTATATGGTCGTATTTTTAAGAATGGAGAACTGTGAATAATCCATAATGAGTTTTATGTTAACAACGGATAAGAAGACATCCTGGATTTAGCTGTCACAATTATACGTGTACAAGGCGACTGATACTTCAAGCCTCACATTTTCTTTTGAATGCCATGACTTTCAGCATAGTGATCCTGCCGATACAATATACACAATCTTGGAATAATTATGCAGTGTTAAACCGAAGTGCTAATTTTGCTGAATTCTTGAAGGTCAGGTGCGCTTCAGAATAATGAATTATTGTCTTATAAGTAATCAGGTTGAATGTTAACTCCCAACTGAAAAGGGTCTAACAATTCGTCGGATTGCGAACATTTACCAAACGTTATTTAGACGGCCTGAATCCTAATCATAATATTCGTCAGTTAATTGTACATTTTTGCTCACATTTTATAATCGTATTGTATGAAAATCTGTTTTCAGATCCACTTCCTCAGTCAACAACGGCCTCGATTGGAAATGATCCATTAAATGAAATTTACATCACTTCGTACTGGTTTGGTCAACTTTTTTACTTTCTGTACAGATTTTACTTTGATATATATTTTCCCATTGGCAAAAATCGAAAATTTCGAGTTACGATATTATAGTGGTATTGTAAAAACTAAGACCAATATAAATATTTTCAAGACAAAAATACTGAATTCCATCAGAGGGTAACGAATTTACGACGATGTCTTGATTATTAGGGGACGGTACTAAATTCTACCAGTATGTTTCTAACAATGAATCAACAGTGGGTTTCCCACAAAGTGTAATACTGACTCTGTCCGAGCTGAAGAAACTGCATTAGTTCAAATCAATTGTCTAAAAGCAATAGACCTGAAAAGCCTACATGTCTTTGGGCTGGTCCAATGTTCTATTGTTTGTCCGGTTGCCTTTGTGGCATTCACTTTTCCGGAGTTGTCTTCCAAAATTTCTGGTGTGGTTCCTGTATTGGGTCATATCAGAAGTTCATTAACTTGTGGTCATATAATATCTGGTATATCAAATGAAAATTTTCGGCAATGGTAGAGAGAATCGGCCTCTAGAAACTACTGTCAATATTATTCCGTTGCAATTAGTGATTCCGCAACTGGAAAAATAAAGAAAACATTTCTATTCTTTCTCAGTTTCGTGCCTAATATAGAGTATATTGAGACAGTATTTGTACAAAATTTCTAGTACCATCATGCAAAGCAGTGACATTTTACAGCTTGATAGGAAAGGAAATAGACACTTCAGGATAACCTGGTGCTGATTGCTATGCAGGTCTTTATTTTTTCAAGATTAAATTGTCAAAATACGCAGACTTTGAATAGATCATAATGAGTTTTCTTCGACACTATTTTGAGATGAATAATGGACAATTAGATCAAGTAAGACTTCTTCACTTCGACGGCAAACATAATACAAGTACAGGGACACTGGCACTTCAAGATTTAGCTTGGCTCACAATTTGGAGGTACCATTACCAATTACGTATCCATGCACCATTTTCGTATACGTGGTGTTCAGCCGAAATACTATATATAGATCTTAGGGACCGTTATTGAAATGGGAATGTGTTATCCATCAAATATGGACATCTGGTCTTTCTAGTATAGTACATGTAATGAATTCTTCCTATTCGATCTGTTCTCTATTATTCACCGAAAGTAGTTCCCACGACCTCCATGTGTTGAAATAGCTAATACGTCCTGTTAGTAACTAGCTAGCTTTTGTTGATGATTATTCTCATCTTATGCATGTCTGGAGGAACTTGATATCTTTCGATAAGCGTCATGCTTGACAAGCTAACGATGTCCAGAAGTACAAATTGATGAGTAGTGGAATTGGCGCAGTACAACCGAGTAGTGAATTCGACAAGTAATTCAAGAAGGCAAGATATAATGGGTAAAGGCTATCGCAACACTGTTCTTTGTTATAGCGCATACCTCACTGGAAGTTACATCACCATGAATAGGAAAAAATCTGCTCTAAGTAAACTCAATGCAAACCAAGAGTTTATCGATTGAAGACTTTCACGTCAGAATCAATACAAGTTTGAGGAAACCCATGACCTAACTGCTTGTTCAGCTTCGGCAAATTATCTCGATTGTCGGTTTGTAAATTCCGGTGTAGCAAACGTAATTTGGGTGGTTTGTGTTAGGACTATAGTTGTCCCATAACGATAGCGAATTACGCAACGGCCTGGATAATATCAAGCATGTAAACCTAGGGAGCAGAAAAAGAAACTTCATGTAGATGCTTATAAGACAGAATGACGATGGTTTGTTCAGCCTGGATAGCTCTTCTTTTGTAACGATTTCTTCTACAAGGACAAATGCTAAGACCACAAGCACCGCTGAATTAAATAGATTATCTGAGAATCGAGATTTCTCAGCTATACTCAAGGATTCTTGGAAATAACAATCATACATGAATATTTTGGTTACCTCTCCTTCTCTCTGTGGTCAACGACCGTGGTGACCACCAGTTTGTTGCCACATTGTGTCCAAATCTAGACAAGCATCTTGCTCTGGTCTTTGGTATTGGTATACTGTCTGCCCAGGGCAAAACCAAAATGCCCAATACAATGCAAATGTACAAGTAATCCCAGCAAAACTGGAATACAAATCTTAATATAATACCGGAATTGCCGTTCAAACTGATAAAATGACGAGGTTTTCTTGGGTATAATTAACAAGACCAGTACACAAATGAAATGATTGTGTTACACCATGGATCGCATACCTTGAGGTAAAGGGTCAATTGTTATACAGAGGTGGAAATTCACCTGGAATTATTCGTAAGATGGCAGAGGCCGCAGGAACACGTTAGGTCTGGAAATATTCTTTGTTTGAGGACTGAAATATGAGAACAGCGTAGTAGACAAATTACGAGCCTCAGTTTTTGCGTTGTCCGAACAGAGTCGGCACATGTTAGTTTTATGTTGGTTTTACAGTGTCCGTTCAATGATATCCGTCTTTTACAAAGAGTCTCTAAGTTGCTAATCTTCTTGCCCCCCAAGGAGTTTCTAAGTTGCTAGCCTTCTTGACACCCAAAGGAGTCTCGTCACAAATATATACTGAAGTCTTAGATCTAGTTTACTTGTAACAAAATAATCCTATATAAATATACTATCCTGGAGTAGGTATTCAGAAGAAAAAAAATCAAATCAAATCAAATCAAAAACAAAAACAAAAACAAATAAATAAATAAATAAATAAGAGAGAAGCTGAATGGAAGCAAGTGGAGTTTGTTATGATCGGGCAGATCAAAGGGCAGAGAAAGATGAAAGCACTTGTACAACAGCATACACATAAAGCAGAGGTACATAATTTCCCGTTAGCAGCAGCCAAGTAATTAAAATTACACAAAGTTTTATACATCATAAGCGTATCATCCCGTGCAAGACACATTTACATAATTACACATGTCGGACAGTTGACAATTTACTTCTAAGACAAATCATGCAGTTCATTACTTGTAAGATAGTAAACCATTAAAAATCTATGAGTATTAATTAAAAACTTGGCAAGAGCAGTGAAAACTTTCTCTCGGTTTCTTATCGGATTTTAAGAAGTTCGTCATGTGAGGATCTTCAAACCGGGAACACCGTGTGCAATACAGCTTGTCGGGTAGCTTTTCCAGGTTTAACAAGGTTCCCTACATGTATAGTCACCTGTTGTGTTTTCCTTACATGAAGAACAGGCCTGCTCTCCGCAGTTGGATTAAATACCTCTATATGTGTAAGATTGTTAAACAATAAACGTCTGTCGTTGTCATACCGTCCACAAGACATTAACATTCACCATACACACATCCACAGTCCCGTGTAGTTTACAACAGTTTCCATGTGTATATATAACATTTGCAGAATAATTAAAAGATAATCAACCAGACATACTGCAGCAAGGGTTTCTTTGAACAAAGAAATATCGTTGGACGAACACAGTACAGTATGTCTGATTGCTTGATTATCTTTTAATTGTTCTGTAAATCTTATATTTTTACATGAAACCTGTTGTAAATTACAATTCCTGAGGATGACATGAATAAATATATGTCGAAATATTGATCTACAAAATGCTTTTCGCTAATATTTTCGGAGTCACTTTCCTCCTGTATTATGACAAGCTAATCTATAGCGATGGTTGACGACGTGAAAGATCGTTTTATAAAATCTTGTTAGTGGTGCTAATTTTCATATGTTGTAATATATGCTAATGCTAAGCGTACAACTGAACGGTATAACATAACTTTTTGGCTCATAAATTGGAAAGATGTTCGTCGTAGCTAAAACAGGCGAACTAAGTGCTATCGTATAAAATACTGGATTTTAGGATTAGGAAATGAGGGGATTACTTTTACAACTATGATCTATGATACTAAGGAACAGTACGACGCAGAGTATGTAGAGAATCCCTTATTTTGTTTATTGTGTGTAATCTTGCATCCTTATTTATCTAAACCAAGACAGAGAAGTCTGAAATGAATCAAGACTATCTACTAGTAGATCAACTGGAATTAGCTACCCATTTGCAATAAAACAGCCCATCCTTACAAATCCTTGTATTTATAGTTCCAAGAATGTCGTTAGTAACTCATTTGCCTGTCTCGATGCCAAAGCACTTATCTGGCTTTCACTTTTTTTGCTAAATGGTTGACTCTCCAATGGATGTAATTTTCCCTTGGAAAAACATGTATCATTCCGGATGCCGCCATCTTCATCCCATCACTGACCAGGCTATCATCAGGCATTCCATCCGTGCGAGTCTATACGGACTGTGGAATTAGTTTCATTGACTGTCAAAACAAAGAACGAAGATTTGTATTTTATCGGTACTCTATATTACATTTACGTTATATCCAGCTACTAAAGAGAGAGAGAGAGAGACTTTTATTTAACGTCACGTATCTAAAGATCAAATATCTAACAACACAATTACATCACAAATCAATCGTTATCGAATAATCCTTAATCAAATCTCATATGAGACTTTCCTGTCAATGCTTGTTTTTCCCATGTTAATATTATAAACACATCACCACTCAATCGTTAACAAACATTCCCTTATGAGATATTCTTGTTACTTTCATGCTCCTTCTTCTGGTGTCATCCGAATTCAATCACCAGTAGCAATGGAGACCGCAAAATCGGCCTCAAAGTCCCAAATAACTCTCTCTTGGTTATCAGACTCGGGTACTCTATAAACACCTCTTTCGAAGTCTCTTTCCATCATAACACCATCATTCCATTCTGATTTTTGTTAGATGTCTCAGTGAATTCAAACCGGTATGGTCTCAACATCTGATGAATCTTATTCTTCATGCTCTGGAGAGGATAGATCACCTTTTTTGAACGAGGAGTCCGCACATAATGCCTAGGCCGATCCACCAAATGGACTGGGTTCCCGATCTCTATTTCTTTTGTCGAAGAACAGTCTCCATCGCTTCAGGAGGGTCCAAGTCAGAAGCCTCCGTGACAGACTCAATAATTTCGCGTAATTCCCTTTCGTACACAACTCTGACAGCTTTGCTCATGATTGAAGTTTTCTTCCCTTTACGTACGAAAGTCTATACCTTATGTAAAGTATTTGAACCTTCTCCCCCACCTTACTTTTCACAGTCAGAAAAATGATGTTGGTCAAACACCTTGTCAACACCTGTTTTGGTGTTGAGAAATTGTGTTGACCAATGCGAACACTAACAGGTGATGTTGGGACCAGTTCAACACCAAATAATGGTGATGGTCTACCCCAATAAAGTGTGTTGAAAATGGCTCAACACCATATTTTGGTATTGACTGGCTCAGTGCCAATTAGTGGAGTTGGGGACATATGGTCTAGGTTTAACTTCAATGCCATTTTTTGGTGTTGATCGCTGTGCACCTTGACTTCTCCGCTCTTCAATAGGCTGTACCGTTTCCCGTCCCATACTACTTGAACAGTCTGTACCTTCATTCCTGTATGCCTTACTTCCAGTTCGCGCCTTCTCACCTTCTCTTCTCTGCACTCCCATACTTTCAGCAGATTTCTCACCATTCTGTATAATATCACGATCAATTTCCATCTGCTTCACACGATTGTCACACACCAGAGCAGGGCATGATAAACCAGATATCGCCTACGGAATACGGCTTCACAAAGACGGCACGGATGACCAAATGAATGACATTGAAAAAATTCCATCGCACCACCGAGAAGAACAATCAGCACTTGAAACTTTATATCAACAACTAAAATTTCCGTCTGATATGGCAAACCCTCCAGCTGATTCGTATCTGCCAGCAAAAACACTTATCACATATCTGTTTTAAATTCGAATAACTGTGCTCTTATCCACTCGATCCCCAACACATTACCTATTGCACTAACAAATCTACATCATCATCATTAACGAAAGGAGTATTATACAGTGGAGTTCTACTGAAACTCAACGAGCAATCAACGAGCATCGACTCAAAATCGTCGATGGTCAAAATATCACACGGCACAACCTGTTCCGCAAGAGTCTTAGGCCTGGTACTCAAGAGCCAGTTTTCCTTGACAAGTGAGACGAAATTTGTGGAAGACTGTTACGACCATTCCTTATATCCTGCTCTGGTAAGGTCATCGTTTATAATACAAGCTTGTAAGCAAGCTATTTGCCGCTATAGACTTCCATAAATTTAGTCTCACTTGTCAAGGAAAACTGGCTCGTGTGTACCAGGCCTTAGTAAAGAATGTCGCAAACCATTTACGAAAACTCGACGATTGTCCCAACGCCTCTGCTTCTTCTACCCCGATGTCCTGCTCAGTAAATTAGCAAAAGTCTATCTTACCCGTCGAACGAGAAGGATCTTTGATTGACAGCCTCGCATTCCTGGATAAGCACTCACGGTTAATCGGCATGACGGACGACACGACGAAGAGTACAGGTGAGAAACACAGGTAAATCAGCACAGACAAACAATATGTAAGAGAGTGTCACAGATACGATGAATACTAATGAGCACAGGTATCCAAGGCAGCGCGTCATGGCCAGCTTGAACAAAATGTCGGAAAAACTGAATAGACTTTCAAAATTCACACCATGAATCCACAGAATAAAAGCACAGAACTTCACATACAGTAATTGGACAGCACATTCGCGAAACCACAGTACAAGGGATCAATCGAGACAAAATGAAAAGATGGACAAGTGAATCAGAAAGTGGCTGAAAGTCTGAGCATGCATATCTAAACCTTGAACATCAAATCAGAAGCTGTCTGTGTTCTGCATGGGGTATGGGTCGGGCAATGCATTGAATAAGTGTACCATGATGTAAGCTAGCAGAATATAATGGGGTATGAGATCAGGCAAAGGCTCAGTTGTGGAGATATGGGGTTCAGTGCCCCATGGATGAGGACATGATCCCGAGGGTAGTGGGCGAGTTGAAAAAAGTGTAGCATGATGTAAGCTCCAAGAATATATAATATGATATTTTGGGGTTGGGCAAGGCGTAATGCAAGAGATAAGAGGGTGGTGCTCGGAGCCCCAGGGGTGGGGACATGCCCCAGGGGTAATGAATGGGTACAATACGTGCAGCATGATGTAAGCTCTCGGAATCTATAAGGGAATGGGGTCGAGTGAGGCTTAGTTTAGGAGATATAAGTTGGGATTGAGTCCCCGGGAGTGGGGACATGCTCACGAGGATAGTGGATGGGTTCAATAATTGTAGCATGATGTAAACACTCATAATTTATTAGGGTTCGGGGGTCGGGCAGGGCTTAGTTCAGAAGACATACGGTGCGGCCAAGAAGCTGAGGACGGAAAATTTCAAAGTCCAAAACTTTAACATGAACACTGATCACACAACAGCAGAAAGTCCAAATGTTAGTAATTTTGAAAAAAATAATGATATCATATAAAGCATGCCTGTAAAGTTTCAGAACATTCTGAAGGTTATTTCAAAACCATTAACGTATATGTATAAACCAATCTGATTAAAATTCAGACTTAATAACCGCTCCACTTTCGGACATGTCGCTTATTAAGATCTGGGACAGTCTGTATCTTAAATCTGTCGCGCATGTCAGACTGGCGACCAATCACAGTCCAACTTCGACGGGCGAATAAGTGCCTATCCGAGCAAATAATAATCTTCGGTGATTGCTAATGGAGAGCAAGAACTTCGTCAGCCGCCTGGGTTGGATTTTTCTGTGCCTCGTTCACTTCAGAAATAATCGGATAGGCACCAATTCGCCCGTTGAAGTTGGACTGTGATTGGTCGCCAGTCTGACATGCGCGACAGATTTAAGATACAGACTGTCCCAGATCTTAGTTAGCGACATGTCCGAAATAGGAACGGTTATTAAGTCTGAGTTTTAATCAGATTGATGTATAACCCTTAATCGTCAAAAGACAAAGTGTGATCACAAAACTTCAACATGAAAACTAAGTGTTGACACCCGCCAACCAGCCAGCCATCAATCTAAAGAACAGATTTCATCTGTCGAATAACTGCCAAAAATCACTGTGACGTCACAAATTGACAAAAAAAAAAATATAAACAAAAACGGCACCCAACATGTTACACATGACGAGGTCAGAGGAACAAAATGATACAAAGAAATCAAGTTTGTGACGATAATGTCACGGGATGACATAAGGAACCATGCTATTTCCATGCGTAACGAAAAGTCCCTCACTTGAAAGACAGACGCTAACAGTTGTCAAAGCTTTTGAAAAGACAGTACACATACCATGCTTAGCATTTCACATTAGATGAAAATACCTTTCTAAATTGTCATTTCTTATCATAAAGCTACTTGTGCACCAAGCGAAAACATAGCTCATAATAAAAGATATATTGTACTGAATAAACGATTGGACACCTATCTATTTTGTCTAATAGTCGCAACAAACTGTCAGCAATGTTGACGTCTAGCTTTCAAACGAACAAGAAAGCTACGGTGTATTACAAAGTTGCAGACGGTGTCGGTGCCATGAAGATTGCAAATACCAACAAAAGTTGTCTCCCATGCTTCAAACTTCGGGAAAAAGGCCCATGATGGGAAAAAGGCCCATGATGCTATTCATTCCTTTCGTATAAGAAATACAGAGATTAGGTGTGAGGATTCCGTCAATCTTTTAGGAATAAATATAGATTTTATGTTGAAATTTGACAAGCATGTGTCCGAACTCTGTAGAAAAGCCTAAAGACAGTTGGGAGTTTTAAAGAGAATAGGTAAGCTCCTAACTAAGATGGGACGCATGACAATTTACAAATCTTTTATAGAATCAAATTTCAACTACTGTCCCCTTGCATGGCACTTCTGTAGTCAGAAAAATACCAGAAAAATGGAAAGAATACAGGAGAGGGCCTTGCGCTTCACATTTGATGACAACTGCTCGTCCATAGCTATTTTACTACAAAAGGCAAACACCCCATTTTTACATATCAAAAGAATGAAAGCTATGGCCTGTGAAGTTTTTAAAATTCTAAATAATATTTCTCCTTTGTATATACAAACTCTTGTTAAGCGCAAAGATACCGCATACTTTCTTCGGAATCAGAACAAGGTGGAGGTACCCCTTGTTAGTACTACTCAGTACGGACTTAAGTCCTTCAGATACGAAGCTACCCGGGTGTGGAACAGCCTGCCTAATGAATTCAGACAGGCGGACTCATATAAGCAGTTCTGCAGACTGATCCGCACCTGGGACTTGTAGCTGTTCCCTCTGTACGTAGTTGCTCTTCATGGAACATGCGATTTCTATTTTACATAAGCTGTGTGCTTTTCAATTGCTTTTAAATTCATTTATTTATTTAATTTAATTTAATTCAAATCAATTCAATTCAAATCAATTCAATTCAATTCGATTATTTATTTATTTTATTTTTTTATTTTTTTTTTTACCTCTCGTTTGTATCAGGGGCGTCGTTAGGGGGGGGGGTCGTCCGGTGCGAACGACCCCCCCCCCCCTTGGAGGCGCCAAAAAAAACAGTAGAAAAAGCCAAAAAAAAGCAAAAAACAAAAACAAAAACAAAAACAAAACAAAAAACGCAAAAGGGAAAAGAAAGAAATAAAAAATGTCCGTCTCCAGGCACGTAAGCATGTTCCGTTCCAGTAGTGACGCGTCAGTTGCTCAACAATGGGTTTACCACGACTTTCCGTTTTATGATAATAAAGTGGATTATGAAAGAGCTGTAGCTCTGTTCATGGACCCTTGGCGGATACTGCAGGGGAACCCTCGACGGATAAAGCAGGCGAATTTACTATTCAATTAATCATTAACATTAACTCGTGTGTCTTTTTTCCTTCTGCTCGATGCGTGTGGATTTGATAATGAAGCATCGGCAGCCTCGGTCTACCGTCGGCGAAGTGCAAAACGGGCAATATCTGAAAGCTGTATATGTATAAGCTTTGCTGAAGGCTAAACTACATTCGTGATACTTCATTTCCGGAAAATATATCAGTTTAATTTTTTTTCTAGTCAGTATTTTACCATGGCCACGTTTTAATGAGTGATATTAGTTTCATTTTTCTAGTCAATATTTCACCATGGCCACGAGATATAATCCATGATACACAGTTTGATATTCTACACAATATTATTGTGATATTTTCAGCAAAAGTTTAATGTCCACAGTCATGAAATGACATATGGATCGGAAAGTGATCTGATGATGTTTAGTTTTAATCATTTTAATCATTTTTAGTTTTAATCATTTTAACATGGTTACAGTGGCGTCGGAAGCGGAGGGGCCAGCCCCCCCCCCCCCCCCCTCACTTTTGATTTAGGGGGGGGGGGGCGAATATCTTTCTGGCCACCCACTTTTCAGCATCCCTAACTGAGCATGCCCCCACATAAAAATTACAGATAGAGTGCTTCATATATTCTTCAATATCGATGCGGGTTTATGCGAAACAAATGTGAAAATAGAATCATAAATCTATATACATTGTGTTCCGATTTGTTTCCGGGAAAACGGGTAAAACGCATCTCCGGCAACCGGAGACCCCGGAGCTTCCGGGGCCTAGGCGGCCCCTGGACCCTCGCCTGTCAGGCTGTGACGATCGCTCAGCTTTGTGTAAATGAATCGCTATCATATTGGTTCTAATGTTCCATTATGTAAAGGTATTCGGGTTTTTTATGTGTTCTTTTTATGTGATAAATATAACTAAACAGTCAAATGGATTCAGGTATGAATTATGATTTTTTTCAATATCGATGAGTGCTTATAAATGCGAAACATACGTGAAAATAGAACCATAAACCTGCATACATTACGTTCGAATTTATTTCTGAGAAAACGCTTAGAACGCGTCTCTGGAGATCTGGAACTTCGGAGCTTCCGGGGCCTAAACGGCTCCTGGCCCCTCGCCTGTTGGGCTGTGAGGATTCCTTGTTTTATCTTTGCGTGAATGAATCGTATCTGTAGGCATATTGGTTTCCCTCCCAAGAACTATAAGTCATCGTTTTGTATGTTTTAAATATAACTAGAACGTCAAATGGATGAAGGCATGAGGTGCGATGTTTTCGATATCGATGCATATGCTTATAATTGCGAAAAAAAATCGTGAAAATAGAATCATAAAAGTGCATGCAGTATGATCAGTTTTATGTCCGAAAAAACGTTCAGAACGCATCTCCGGCTATCTAGGACCCCGGAGCTTCCGGGGCCTAGGCGGCCCCTGGACCCCCGCCTGTTGGACTGTGATAGTGGTCCCCCACTTTCAATTACGTTCCGACGCCACTGGGTTACCCTACGAGGTATATAGGCCCAAAGCGTTATTATTGTGTTTTCAAGATGACAAGAGAATAAAATATAATACTGATATTTGACAAATGACGTGTTAGTTTAATTGTTGGAAATCGCTCAGAATGCATCTCAGGCCATCTAAGGTCTCACAGCTGTATAATATAACCCTAAATCTGCATACATTATGTTCAGATTTAATTCCGGGAAAACGCTTAGAACGCATCTCCGGCGCTCTAGGACCCCGGAGCTTCCGGGGCCTAGGCGGCCCCTGGACCCTCGCCTAAAGTGCTATGATAATCGACCCCCCTTTGAAAAATCCTAGCGACGCCCATGTGTATGTTTATCTTTGTAATATGCTTACACAGATTTCTCTCTTACCAAATATGTACCTGTCAACTTTTAACGATACATTTATTTTTACTTTACCTCAACAATCACACTTTATATGTACACTTTAGTTACGCTTATTTTATTTATTTTATTTTATTTTATTTTAGTATATGCGTTTTTCTTCTATATCTTACACACAAACCAACATAAGAAACTTTTAATATACATATGGTGCTGTGCACCTCACTTGACCCATATCTTATTACACCATACAATGCTCTCTTTTATCTATGTATAGATTTATTGTTATTATTTACAATTGTTTGTCGGAAGAAAAGCCCTTCAGGGCTTATGTTCTCTGTATAACTATATCCGACGTTAAATAAAGCTTCTTGTATCTTGTATCTAAACTTCGATTTTCACAAGGTAATGTCTCATCGCATAGTTTGCTGTATTCATTACATTTTCCATTCGTCGATCTTTGGTTTGTTGTTGTGATGTCGATCTCCACGAAAATGGATCTTTTACTTTAGACTGGAATGGTGGTATAGCCAATAATAAGAATGCATTTGAAAGTGTAGCCGTAACCGTTCCTATCAAAAATGCATGCGGTTATCAACCGCAGAACAGCTGTGGCTATTGGATGTGGAAGTTTTCAGGATATCCATAGTAGTGGATGTTGAGCAACTAAAGCCAACTTTCACCCGGATGTAACTATGACGTCACAACTGGATGGTTTGTAACGAGGCTTTTGATTGGTTGAATTGTAAGTGTGAGGTTGAATTTGATTGGTTGAGGTGTCGTCCCTGTTGTAAAGCAAGATGGTGATCGGGTTGTCGGCCATGTTGTAAAGCAAGATGGCGGCGTGGTTCGGTCATGTTCGGGCGTGTTCGGGCATGTTCGGGTTGTCGGATCGAAAAAAAAAAGTTCCGGCAAAAAAAAAAAAAAAAATGTATTCATGCGCGGTGATGCGGTTTGGCCGTGGTTTTGGCGGTGATTCGGTCTCGGGAAAAAGCTCCCGCGGAGAAAAAGTAGTCCCTAGATAAAATGGTCCGATTGGGTCGAGTGAGGTATCAAAGTGAAGCTTAGGTGAAGGGGCATCTAATGGGCTGGGTGTGGGGTTGACATATCGGCCTTCTGCGCATGCGCGGCGGCCGAAGGGTATGAAAATAGCCTTTTTGGAGCTATGGGAGTCCCTAGTTGACCGATGGGGTCGAGTGAGGTATCGATGTGAAGCATTCATGAAGGGTCATCTGATGGGCTGGGCGCGGAGTTGAACTATCGGCATTCTGCGCATGCGCGGAGGCCCAAGGGTATGGAAATAGACGTTTTGGAGTTAGGGAAGCCCCTAATGGACCAATGGGGTCGAGTGAGGTATCGATGTGAAGCATTCGTGAAGGGGCATCTGATGGGCTGGGTGTGGGGTTGAAATATCGGCATTCTGCGCATGCGCGGTGGCCCAAGGGTATTGAAATAGCGGTTTTGGAGCTAGGGGAGTCCCTAATGGGCCAATGGAGTCGTAGGAGGTATCAAAGTGAAGCATTCGTGAAGGGGCATCTGATGGACTGGGCGTGGGGTTGAAATATCGGCATTCTGCGCATGCGCGGTGACCCAAGGGTATGGAAATAGACGTTTTGGAGCTAGGGGAACCCGTAATGGTCCAATGGGGTCGAGTGAGGTATCAAAGTGAAGCATTCGTGAAGGGGCATCTGATGGGCTGGATATGGGGTTGAACTATCGGCATTCTGCGCATGCGCGGTGGCCCAAGGGTATGAAAATAGCCGTGTTGGGAGCTAGGGGAGTCCCTAATGGGCCAATGGGGTCGAGTGAGGTATCAAAGTGAAGCTTATGTGAAGGGGCATCTGATGGGCTGGGTGTGGGGTTGAACTATCGGCATTCTGCGCATGCGCGGTGGCCCAAGGGTATGAAAATAGACGTTTTGGAGCTAGGGGAGCCCCTAATGGACCAATGGGGTCGAGTGAGGTATCTAAGTGAAGCATTCGTGAAGGGGCATCTGATGGGTTGGGTGTGCGGTAGGAATATCATTCTGCGCATGCGCAGATGCAATACGGAGGTCTCGTCCAATCAGAAGCGAGTATTTCAAATCCGTCCCAGAGCTCTCGTCCAATCAGAAGCGAGTATTTTGACCCGGTGCATTATGGGACATATCCAAGATGGCGGCACGTATGTTCAAGATGGCGGCACATCCGGTGTCGAAAACTGGCCATTTTGTCGGATGTGGTCACTTAGTGTCGAAAACTGGACCCTGTATGACGTCACTTCCGGGTTTTTCACTAAAAACTACATCCAAACATAGAAGAGTTCCTAATGTTTCCTCTTAGACGTCCGTATGTTCAATCGCCGGTGGGTTTTCCCGCCCCGCCCCAGCGCCCCGCAGCGCGAGCGCGCGCGCGAGTTCTCCGGAAGTGCGCGTCATCCCCGGCAGTGCGCGCGCGCGGACGCGGGTCAAAAGGTCAAAGGGTCACCTCCAGGTCAGACGGTCCAATGTCCAATGAGACAATGTTGCGGCATCGCTATAGTCAGAGCTTGAGCACAATAAAAAATTCTAGATTCTAGGGGATTCTAGATGAACCTGGGAAAGATGGGCAGTTCCATTTGGACCAATCAGCGGTCGAGAAAAAGAGCCAATCAGCGGTCGAGAAAAAGAACCAATCAGCGATCGAACAATCAGCCAATGGAATTGGGGTATTCACGGTGTGCTTTCGCTGACGTCCGCGCCTACATCTGGGTTCTTGTACACCCGGGTAATGTTTTTCTGGACATGGATGAGTTACCTTTGGCTCCATTCTAGGCCACTGATTGACTAATACGGTGTTCAAAGCCACTTTCATGCATTATGCTCATAGAACTTATAGTCATAATCTATACGTGTTGGACGAGTCTCTCCACTCACCGTATACACGTACCTCAATGAAATGCCCGCTCCAAACCTAGACCAAAGACACGTACTTGGTCTGTAGGCTGATTTCATTGGCTCTCTATTTTTTACTATAGTGCTCTTGCCTTCTAAACTTGATGGGTTACATTTTGACCCCATCCTACACCACTGATTTCAGTTTGACTGAATCTCCACATTGGGCATTGATGCATTAGGAATAAAACACACAAGACAGGGTTTTTTGGTGAGATCTCATTTTTTTTTATTCAGTGAACAACAACAACGTGAGAACAACCACGTGAAAACTCAAGCCCAGAACAAGGGGCTTGTAATTAACTGAAGCCCAGAACAAGGGGCTTGTAATTAACTGAAGCCCAGAACAAGGGGCTTGTACATTGAAGCCCAGAACAAGGGGGCTTGTAAACTTAAGCCCAGAACAAGGGGCTTGTAATTAACTTAAGCCCAGAACGGGGCTTGTACATTGAAATGATGGGCGGCCCAGTCATAGACGAGTACATCGCGGTCCTCGGCCTGGGAGTACTCGTCAAACATCTGTACGATAGTAGATAAGGGTCTTCCCCTGCATCGATGGTACAGGTAAAACAAGCAATATTGTCCGCACACGCCACTGGTCAGGCTTTGCAACGTTTGACTGTTCCAACACCACGTCTCTGTGCCTTGATCCATGAAGTCTGTTAAATCGGGATGGAGGGTGGCAGACCGTACGGGTCAAAGTATTCCCCCTGCTGTTCTGTCAAGTACACGGCCACCCAGTGTTCACCGGGTCGATCCATCGGATCCGTGTTGAGAACGTAAGCAGCCGGATACATACGGTCTAATGGAAACACATCTCGGGCGAACACCCCTTGAAAGACCCTACGTGTCTCTGGGTCATTCTCCAGCACGATGGTTATCTGGTCTGTATCCATGTTATGTGGAGAAGTCACACAGGACGTTGCGCGCCTTGTCCACTTGAATGATGTTGTCAAACTCGGCGTAGCAGATCACATTGACGGTGGTCGCCAGGGCTCGTGCAAAGCGGATTTCCAACCGTAAGTTGCCTTGCTTGGCCAGGGCCAGCTGATGGTCGTTCTCTAAGGTGGGGGTCAGATCGAAACAGAACAACGTGTATCCGTTCGCGTAGTCCTCCCGACTGATCATATTCTCTTCGTCCTGGTTGATTTGACCGGTGGCTGTAAACAGGCTCTGATAGGCTCGAATGAAATTCCTCCGCCCAAAGTTCGGGGTTAAGGCCGTGGCTGGCACCTGTTGTCCATCCACATTCAGGGCCACAAAATTGATGCCGAAATGTTTAAAGTCAAACGGATTCTCTGGGTAGGCTCCGCTGAAACTGGTATTTTCCACACAGGCCAGGATCAATCGCTTGGGTAGTTCCCCAGGAACAGGTTTTCTTTGTTGGCGCCCATATTTCCAGCAGGCACAGAGAACACTTTGGTTTGCACACGTCGGATAGGGTACTGGGCTGGTTTTGTTTCCAAGGCTTTCATGTGTCCCAATTGAACGGCTGGATTCGGTTTCACTTTTCGGACATACAGGACTGCGTCTTGGATGGCAATCTTATAGTCCGCTACATGCCCCTCTACGTTAGTGGCCATCAAGGCGAAGGTGGGAGGCGCCCGTATCAGTCGGATTTTGATGGGGGTCTTGTTCAAGAGGTACCAGTCTTGCATGAACATGTCTGCATGCAGTCGACCCATCATATCCACCGAGGCACTGTTCGCAGTGAAAGCCTTCCGTTTGTTATATCCCCCATTGTCCGCCGTGTCCATGTGCTCGGCCGTGTCCTTGTAGAATAAAGCGGTTGTCAGCTGAGATTTTTAGCCTCTCGGCCATACGACAACAGTGTCTCGATGTAGGCTCGATAGGGGTACGTGTTGGTGGAGTCACTGATGAGTTTGTCGCTGAGAAAAATATCCACCTGCTGAAACCTCGAGTGCAGCCAGAGATTCGTCGGGCCCACCGTTGCTTGGTCAGCGATTCTGGTGCCAGCTCCATTGACCACCTTGGCTTTCACATACAAGTAGGTATGAGCTAAATCCACATAGGCCGTATCCGCATTACTGATGGTGAACTCGATGAGCCCGGTTTCGTTGATGCTGGAGAGCGGGAGATGCTCCACCCATAATCCTTGTTCGACACTGGTTTGTGTGGGCGGCACGGTCCACAAATCAAATTCACTGTTGGTGGAGGGGCAGGACTCGGCGTGGATTAAGGCCATGTTTTTAGAAAAGATATCCCGGGTCTTCTTGGATGTGCGTCGTCGCTGGGTCGGTCGTCGACTGGTGCGTGATCTCGGTGGGGCAGCTCTTTTATTCCCTACGGTGCATTGTGCTTTGGCCACCAAGACGCCTCCCGCTTCTTTGGCCCGTCGTTTCAAGGCTTGTCGGGGTGCCGTACCCCCCAAAACATCACCGGCCACTTGCAGTCCACTGCGTACCGCTTGTTTGCCGATTGCTTTCACACCCCGCGTCACCAAGGGCAGGAACGTTTTCACAATGCTGCCGAGTATGTTCCCCAGTCCATGTCCTCGTTGCATGCGTGCACCGCTAAAGACCGGAAAGCCACCCCCGGCCTGTTGGTCATAATAATCGGCATAGCTGCGTGCATCGCACTCGTAAGGTACTTTCATTATGCAAAGTGGGGAGCACGTGCTTGTCGAAAATGAAGTGTCAGCACCACTTTTCCTCGTTCGAATGCCACCGCTCGTCCCGTGTCATCTCTTATATCCACCGTGATCGTGTTGATGTCGGTATGTCGTACGGGCAGGTACATGATATGGTTGAAACTGTGGGTGACTTGATCGCCATACGTATTTTTAATGGGGACCACCCGTAACAGAGGTGTGTTGATATCGCCCACGATGTGGTTGTCCACCGCGTCCGAGTAGACGTAGAGTCCGTACATACCCGACTTCATATCCATCGGCATCTCGCCATGGTGTTGGTTGGGACCAGCGAACGTCTGTAGATCGAAACCCATCATTTGCTGTAGTGTAGGACTGAGTTTCACATTCACGGTATCGGTGACGGTAAGGTGTGCCTTGTCGTTGTGTACGTTGACATCGAAGAACACGTTTCTCTTGAAGCGCAAGGCTATCAGGCGTGTTGCACTATCCGTCACCCCCCGTAGCGCCTTATCATGCATCAGTCTTGACAGCCCACCCATGAACTCTTTGGGGTATCGTATTGGCCTTCGGGCAGGGTGAGCCGGGTGTTTTTGCCTTCGTAGGTGACCTCGTACCACACTTCATTGGCTCGCACGTTGTACCACGAGTAAGGGTATTGGATATCCACGAGGGCACATTCCCACCGGCCAGGTAAATGTAACAGTTGCGGTAACTGGGTGACGTACTTGGCCACGGTGTTGTCAGGAAACACA
>JAVTVY010040430.1:0-19205 GCA_036873755.1 Hanleya hanleyi
AAATGAAGTGTCCCATACTAAAAATTAGGTCAAGGTCAATGGTCACTGTGACCCCAAAATCAGGAAATTATTAAAAATAACATTCTTTGTGTCAGTAGATACATTAGGGGGACACGATGGGTCACATACCAAAATGTAGGTCAAGGCCACTGAGACCCCAAAATCGTGAAATTGTTAAAAATGATGAAGCGGGCATTCTCTCTCGTCGACTTTATGACAAAAGAGATGATTACAATTTCGACATCGTAAACTATCCCTTTCTGGATAGTAATATTCCAGTTGGACCTGCATATGGCGTATATATATCTCGCTTAGTAGCATTTGCTAGATCCTGTGTTAAATGTGATGATTTTAATCAACGTCACAAAACATTGTTGCAGAAACTTATAAAACAGGGCTATTCCACCAAGCGCCTCCACTCAAAGTTTCTCAAATTTGGCGATACATATCGCATGCTGATAGCAAAAATACGAACGTAGCGTGCAAGATCTATGGCGCTACGTTTCGTAACTTGTGTCTAATTCAGCTTAACCCGGGGCTAGGGGCCGTATGAACCCATGTACTTCAAGATCCTCATGGTACTCATATGAACAGTCACAATCAAAGCGTGACTGAGATACATCATTCTTTAGATAACGACTTTACAACGAATATTATGGATTAAGAATACTGATCAGCGATAAGGATTTGATATTTTTGGAACATCATGATGTCTTGCCGGCATCATTGAAAACCGCTTCTCTCTTGCAGGAAACAAGCCTATGTTTATGTATACTATGATTGTCTTTTTGAATTTGGTGCTAATACTGTTATATGGAATATGGAATAGGTCTTTGGATTATGGACGCGGATATTCTCTAATGGACGACGGCTGGATTATGAATGACGGACTAGACGCTTGTAATTTGTCTATTGAGAAATTACGGGGAGATGGTTTGTCATGTACCAAAATTTAGGCCAAGGTCAATAGTCAAGGTCACTGTGACTCCAGAATCAAGAAATCTTTGAAAATTACTCTTTTGTGTGTCAGTAGATACATTAGGGGGACATGTATCACGTACCAAAATGTAGGTCAAGGTCGAACGTCAAGGTCACTGTGACCCCTAAACTCATGAAATTCATAAAAATCATGATTTTTTTGTGTCCATTGATACATTGACCGAAGACGATGTGTACCAAAATTTAGTTCAAGGTCACTGTGACCCCAAAATCAGGAAATCATAAAGTCACATTTTCGTATGCCTGTCGAAGACGAGGTCATGTAATGCGATGTTGCGTTCTGTTCATTCATCAAGGTATGGAATGGTATCATACCTTACTCGCATCGCGAAAAGGAGCCAATTTGTCAAAGGTCAACGTCCCAATCCCCCAAAACTGAATCAAGTTTAGCTGACTATATGTGTTAGGTTGGAATATTTAGAGTTCTCACCCCTACATGTATATGGCATTTATCCTGTGGAGTTGTCTCCCGTGTTTAAAACCACTACATTTGTTAAACTGTTGTGAAATAAAACCCATACATTTATTAATTTAACGGGGAGAGGGGTCCTTTATGAACTAAATACCTGTTTATCAACTCAAGAACAAAGGTTTACTTCATCACTTTCTTCTTCCTCCATGAAAAATTCTCTCGTCTGAAAGAAATCCATTTGCAGGAAAACTATTGTCGATTTCAGTGTGGGATATGTGAGCTCTCTGATCTTGCTCCAAGGTCAACTAGTTTCCAAGATTTAAGCTCATTTTAGTTCATCATTCAAGTTTAGATGGGATATATGTTACATTCTTAGAAGCACAAAATTGTAGACCTTTCTCTGTTTTGCTAGCTACCAATTGGAATCAAGCTATTAAACAAGCTTGAAATTTGGACCAATGTAATTCAGATATACGGGCGTATATTGAAGCCCCTTGAGCTCTTGTTCGTTTTACGTCGCGCAAGAACGAAATCAAATCAAATATCGGAAATTGCCTCGACTTGCCCGTTTTTCGTTTTTGATTTAACTTTGACGTGTCAATGTTAGCTGCGCACGCGCATGGCTTTTGATGTCACTTTCGGTCCGCGGAGTAGTATGGAAAGCGCAAATCGTGTTGCATAGGCAGGTGTGAAGCATAATATGGAAAACCAGTAGGGTGAAAGATATGGGAGTTTCACTACACTTTCACTACACTACAGGTCCCTGGAGCCAGGCAATCGAGCTAGATTATAATGGGCCAACTGCGCATGTGCAGGATCGAGTAGGCCTATGTGCAGCAGGCGTGAAGCATGATATGGTGAACAACGGGGTTGATACACATATGAGTTTCATTAAAGTAGGGTAGTATAATAAATACGTGGGTACCCTTATCATAACCCCCAAAGGAAATTCCCGCGTCGGTGCGTTGAAGCGTTTGACACCCGCACTTAATGATTTGAAGCGTTTTTGATGCTGAACGTTTACGGGCATCTGAACGCTCCAACGATCCAGGTCCCCAAAATAGAACAGGAAGATTGGACCTGAAGCGTTAAGCGTTAAATCATTCAGACGTCTGGTGTCAATCGTGGGATCTGAACGCCTCAGCTCTCCAGGTCTCAACAACAGAGAAGAAAGACCTGAAGCGTTGAATCATTTAGACGTCTGGCGTCTTGTTTGAAATGGTATATACCGGTACGGATTTCGAGGCCCATCACCGCGATGCTTATTCTTATTGGTAATATATCTTTGTTGGTATCTTTATAAGTACTACATTTTAAATCAATAACAAATAGCGGTTGTGTGCATGAATCTTGTTCGCTTTTAAAGCGCTCCAAACATCTATTTGTAGAACTGAGGAAATCCAAGTCTGCGTCCTGATTGGCTAAAGCATCAATGCCAATAACCAATGGGAACAGCGGGATGCCTGGTCCAGGTAAATCGTAAATCCTCGCACAGGGTTTACGTGGACAGTTTTGGTGATTCGAGTGAGTTCTTGAATCGTTGCCTTGAGCCGTTGCCTCAATTTCGAAAATTGCATCCCTTTAGGTTATTTTGAATTAGCATGTCGATATCTCAAGCCGGCGGATTTTGCTTTGACTCTAGATGTCAATTTCAGCCTGACATCAAAGGAGTTAAACCAGCGATGAAATTCAAACCTGTCACATCTCAAACCGTGCAGTGGATTGGCGTAATGAGCTAACTGAGCCTGATCACTGATTGGTTCGATTTAGATGATACCCCATGATCTATTTTTATCCAGAACTACGGTAGGCAACTAACCATGCCATGCAGTGTATGGATATCCCAACAAATCGATCGATACACTGGCTCGTGAAGATGGTCTGGTGGGCCACATGCCTCTCACGCTCCACACCTCGTATACAACACGATTTGTGTTTTCTATTCTACTCGTCGTACCGGATGTGACGTCATAACCCTTCCGCGTGCGAACTCAACATTGATACGTCAAAGTTAAAATAAAAAAATAAAAAACGGACAAGTCGAGGCAATTTTCAATATTTTATTTTCATTTTTGCGAAAAGCAAAACGAAAATTGACTGTCAAATTTCAATTTTCGTTTGTTGTTTTTGTAATCCCAAAATCAAAAATTGAAAATTAACGGTCAAATTCCAATTTTTGATTTTGACCAGTCATGGTAAAATTAGGTCTCAGCTCCTCATAAAGCTTGTCGTAAGAGGCGACTAATCTGGGGCACCCATGGGATTTGCTGGTGTGAAAAGGAATAGGACCTCACCCGTGGGGTTCCAGGGTGTGAAAAGAAATGGGACTCAACGCCGTGATATGAAATATAGTTGAAAGCGACTTTAAATCATATTCACTCACTGGCTCAACTGGTAATATTCATTCGTATCTGTACTTTGTCCTACTCAGTGGATCAATATTTCGATTTCTCCATAGATGAATGAACGTTCACAGAGACAGTGGCCCGATCTAGCAATCACTGATGAACGACATGTCAAAACCAGTCCCATTGTCTATGTGTTTGTTTCTCTATTCGTATTCGTGACAGTCGGCAACACTGACGGATAAGCCAAGAGCTTCAATATTACTTCAAGCATGTCGTATTCACAACCCACACCGAATCGTATTTTAAATGCCCTTTCTATACTACTTCTTAAGTGCACATGCGCGCAATGACATCAGAGATGAGATGGCTCGAACACTGAACGCAACGAGGGCTTCAATAGTTTAGGCTTCGAAAAGGATACTCTCTCCGCCAATGAGAATATCCACTGACAGTTCAAGCCGCGAATTAGCTAATCGCTCCCAATACAACACCAAACACACCACAATGCATCCTCGCGAGCCAGTGTATCGATCGATCTGCGAGGATTTGGGATTTAGCTGGACTTGTGAAGATGGCCACAATGGGACCCATGGTGGCCTATATATATTGTCCAAACACTCCCATGCGCATTTGAAAATGCCCTTTCTCTACTACTCATCGACTGCACACGTATGCACATTTTGAATTCATTTGTCAACATGGACAGTACCCTGTCTTATTCTACACCACGAGAGTTGCAATACGACACAATGGAGGACACGTGCTGGCTCATATAGATCACCCAAATACCCCATGTGCACCTGAACATGCCCTCTCTCCGCTACTCCTGAACTCAGCATGCGCACCATGACGTCACCGCGGTTTTATTCTACACAACGAGGGCGTCAATCCGACACCATGCACCACACATTTGGAGCAAGGATGGCTCGCTCGCCCGTCCAAACACTCGCATACGTATTTGAACATGACCATTCAACACTACTGTCTGAGTGCGCATGTGCATCATGATCTCACTGGTCAACGTAGACAGCGCCGTAGTCCTATACTACGCCACGGGTTCTTCAATACAACACCATACACGCTACATTGGGAGCAAGGATGGTTCATGAATCGTCCCAACACGACCATGCGCACCCGAAAATGCTCTTCCTCGACTGCTTATGCCCATCATGACGTCACCGTTCAACATGGACAGCACCCAGTTCTATACTAAACCACGAGAGCGTCAACATAAAACCCTGCATGACACATTTGAACCAAGGGTGGTCCATATATCGACTAAACACTCCCATGCGCATGTGGACAGGATACTGTATGACTCTACACCACCAGGGCTTCAATACGACACCATGTACGCCACTTTTGGACCACCTCAGGCTCTCAAAGACCCATTTTACAACACACATGTATGTATCCATTCCCAACCGTACTGATGACGTCATCTAATCTTCTCTGAGTCATTTTAGGGTCCCCCTTAAGGTCCCAGGTTCACCCCGACATCCCAGGTCAAAGGTCACGCTTCATTTTTTCATTCACATGCGCCCAGATTTGTCTTTATATACTACTGTCATACAACTCACTTCCGCACCAAATCCAACCTGATCTACACATTCTCTACTACTGATAACTGCACAGTCACGTGACCAATACACTTAGTAATCCCTATCCAAGCTCAAACCAACATCCAAGGTCAAAGGTCACCCCCCTCCACACTCCCTTAATTACTACTACCCTGCGTTGCAGACCGTATCCATTTGTTGCGTGCCTCAGCTGTGGTAATAGACCCTTTTCATAACCCCTGCCGATATCTACCAAGTTCTCTATTTTATATTCTATCCGGACAACGACAAAAAAATTGTAGCGGACTCTCCGTGACTTTACAGCCTGTCATATTGCGATCATTTTGAGCCTATTTGCATACCGGTACCTCTCCGAGCAAAGGAGATAGGCTTAATTCGAATGGCGGCCATGTTGGGGTAGCCTACCAAAAATATGATGTTTTTGTATTTTAGTGTGCAAAAACTATTTTATTTCACATCCGATAATTATTTCCTAATTATTTTTTCCGGAGAAAATATCATAAATAATAAATTCGAAAATCGATCCAAAAATGCATTTTTAGAAAATGACGCCACTGTTATATTTTTAAAAATATTTTCTGGCAGAGCTTGACTCCAAGATACGAAAGTTGCAAACCCCTAGCTCGAGAAGTAGGAAAAATATAGGCCTATATAGCCCAAGCTTGTATGGTAGGGTTGATGACAAAATTTCACCGATTTGACGTCCGATTCATATACAAATAGTGTGGGATCATGAATAATAGTTTTTATTGGGAGTACCTCTCATTTTGCGCAAGTCTGGAATTGTTTCTGGTAAAGAAGACTATAAATATGAAACATTCCACCCCTTCTCTACCTCTTCTATCCAAAACTCTCTTGTCGATTTATGTACTCCACCGCTGGTGCTAAACAAGCCGATGTGGAACCGAATCCTTGTGTTCAGAATCCATTAATTATCGCGTGCGTAAATCTTGTCTCTATATCTCGTAACATGCATTACGTGGATCTCGGTTTATCGTTGGTGTTTGGCAACGAGGTTTTACGACCGACCACATTGCCAGGTTCCTTCACCTGTATCTTGTGTTTTCTAATAAGTATGACGTCACGCACAGCATTGGTCTAATTACAGCTGGGTTTGAAGAATCTCTCGGGTACACGGTATGTAAGTCGAAGAAGTCCTGATGTGAACTGAATATAGAATTCGCCTAAATATTCTGTACACCATCTGTTCCTAGCTTCCTCGGTAGTAGTAAAACGTGAACTCTTTATTAGTGTTGTGGACGGTGTATCGTGGAGGGTTGTGACGTCACTTCCACTGATGACGTCAAGTCTGGTCGAGGTCATTTCGGCGCGCGGTCAGTTTCGGTTAAGGGGTTGTCATGGCAACGTGGAGAGGTCCCCTCCCTTCATGGGACTGTGGTGGATGCAAAAATAGGATTTTCGTGAAAATAAAAACAAAACAAAACCGACTTTAAACCCAGTCAAATGGGTTTAGGTGGGAGTAGTATATATAGAGCAAAACGGGTATTTAGCGCCTCACTGCGCATGCGCGGAGTTAATTTTTGGGTTGCCATAGGGGGGGTTCGCATACGTGAGTTAATTTTGTTGAGATGTGAGTGGGTGGGTTCAAAATGGCGGACGTTGAAAGTCCGCCATTTTGAACCCACCCACTCACTTGGGTGCACTGATTGACCTGGGATGTGAGTGGGTGGGTTTAAAATGGCGGCTGAGGGTGTTGTGTGTGTAAAATAAGGGTCCGCCATTTTGAACCCACCCACTCACCGGGGTGATTGAGTGCTATGTGAGTGGGTGGGTTCAAAATGGTGGTCGGTTATTTTCTCTGGGACGTTGAAAGTCCGCCATTTTGAACCCACCCACTCACTCGGGTGCACTGATTTGACCTGGGATGTGAGTGGGTGGGTTTAAAATGGTGGCTTTTGGTGTTGTGTGTGTAAAATAAGGGTCCGCCATTTTGAACCCACCCACTCACCGGGGTGATTGAGTGGGTGGGTTCAAAATGGTGGCCGTTTATTTTCTCTGGGACGTTGAAAGTCCGCCATTTTGAACCCACCCACTCACTCGGGTGCACTGATTTGACCTGGGATGTGAGTGGGTGGGTTTAAAATGGTGGCTTTTGGTGTTGTGTGTGTAAAATAAGGGTCCGCCATTTTGAACCCACCCACTCACGGGGAAAACGTATAAAAGCAGTCGATTTTTAGGGAAAGGGGTGTATTCAATTGCACTACTTTGTGGAGCACTCTGACTTACCTGACCTGACCAGCCAGCCTGCCTGTTTCACCTCTAGTCTGCTTCACCTCTAGCCAGCCAACCAGTCAGCCAGCCAGTCATCCAGTCAGCTTGCCTGTGTTGTATGGGCTGTGAACCTTTTACTTTTGCTTAGTGTTCATTTTTTTCCTTTTTTTAATAGTCAAATAGCTCCAAAAACGTCTATTTCCATTCTTGCGCATGCGCAGAATGCTGATAGTTCAACCCACACCAGTCCATCAGATGGCCCTTCATCTCACCTTCACATTGATACCTCACTCGGCTCGATCGGGCCACTAGGGGCTCTCCTAGCTCCAAAAAGGCTATTTTGCAGATAAATGTCAACATCGGGTGTACGAAGATTTTTTTTTTTTTTTTTATTTTAGAGGTAGTGCGTCGAGTGAAGTATTAAATGGAAGCTGACGTGAAATGCTTCACATTGATACCTCACTCGACCCGATTGGACCACTAGGGGCTGCCCTAACTCCAAAAACGGCTATTTTGAAGATTGCGCATGCGCAGAATGCTTATAGTTCAACCTACACCAGTTCATCAGATGCTCCTTCACGTTACCTTCAATTTGATACCTCACTCGACCCGATTGGTCCATTAGGGACGCCTCTAACTCCAAAAAGGCTATTTTTCAAGATTCATATTTTTGATATCATCTTCGGGCATGCGCACAATTACCCTAATTCAAGCCCATACCCAGTCTATCAGATGCTCCTTCACGTCACCTTCAATTTAATACCTCACTCGACCCGATTGGTTCATTAGGGACGCCTCTAACCCCAAAAAAAGGCTATTTTCATAGCCTTTGGACTTCGCGCATGCGCAGAAAAATCAAAATAGCCTTTATTGGAGTTAGGGCAGCCCCTAGTGGTGCAATCGGGTCGAGTGAGGTATCATTGTGAAGCATTTCACGTCAGCTTCCATTAGATACCTCACTCGACCCACTACCTCTAAAATAAAAAATCTTCATACACCGGATGTTGATATTTATTTTCAAAATAATCTTTTTTTGAGGTTAGAGACGCCCCTAATGGTCCAATCGGGTCGAGTGAAGTATCATTGTGAAGCATTTCACGTCAGCTTCAATATGATACCTGACTCGACCCTCTACCTGAAAATAAAATTTTGTTGACTTGACGTATGAAGATTTTTGTTTTCAAAAAAATTTTTTTGAAAAAAAATTTTTTTTTGGGGAAAAAGGATGATGGGCATTCTGGTGTTAGTTGGTGTGCTTAGGAAAGAAGTTTTCTCTTCCGGTAAGATGGGTTGGCCCTGAAAAGGGCCGTTGATAGCGTGATACGACACACTTTAGGCGCGGAATATTCGCTTCACGCCTCCTACATGTTTTCTGCATATCGAATGGGTCTCGCCGGCATCAATGCATCGACACATCGCACCTTGACACGTCAGGGTTACCCAGCAATCCTTGCATAGGCAAAGATGTCCACAAGGTAACACGGCATACCAACTTTCCTCCTCCGCACAGATACTGCATCGTGTTTTTTTCTCTTCGACACGGCGTTCTTTCTTGAGTATGGTAATTTGCGCTTCCATTCCATTTAGGGTTGTTTCCATCCCATCCAGCCCTCTCTGCATGACCATAATCTGTTCATTGAGTTGGATTATCTCGACTTGGTGGCGACAGGGTTGTGGTGTTTCTACCGCTGAAATTGTGGGAGTTTCGACAATGGTAGGAGGTCCGGCTGTAGGGTGTTCAGTCCTTATACTTTCAGTGTAGACAGGCGGTGTCATCGTGGTTGTTGTGGGAGGTCTATTAGAATTTAGCCAGGGCAGCTCGTCTTGTTCTCCACTTTCCGTCACATCACTGTCGTTTTCTTCCATTCTGTGTATGTCTTGGTCCTGTTGTTCACTCAGTCTTCGCAGCCGGCTACTTTCTTCTGTTCTTACTTCTTCCCGCAATTGTTGTGCGAGTGCTTCGGTACTGTTGATTAACGTGGATTCATCTTCAAGTACTCGTTGAAAACTGGAGATGATCATCAATTGACTTCCATCTTCTTCTTCTTCATGGGCAACGATTTCTCTGAGTTCTTCTGTCTGAGCAATTCTCGGGTCTCGAGTCGGATGATGTGTAAACAGAGGGGCACGTCGTCTTCGAAAACTCATGATGGTGTATTGGTGAATACATATCAAAATTATAGGCTTTTTATAGTCTAGTGGGGAGGTGAGTACAAAATGGCCGTGATGCACAGTCCTCCATTTTTAACCCACCCACTCACCGGCGTCAGTGCGTGCAAGATATAGGCTGACCCACTGTATAGTGATTGGGTGGGTTCAAAATGACGGCCAATCCACAGACGCCATTTTGAACCCACCCACTCACCCGTGTCAGGCAGTGCAAGAATCCCACTGTGCTGTGTATGTACCCCTTGTCCCAAAGCATTAAATTTCTTATGATTTTTTCGATAAAACCCATTAGTGCATAATATTGCTGAAATAATGCCAACAGAAAACTCAGAGTCAATTTAAATATTTATTTGTATTGAGCAAATTACAAGAATTTCGAAGAGAAAAGAGCCGAAATAATGTCTGTCTGTCCTGGAAATCAGCTGATCAGCAATAAATCGACATCTCCGTGACCTTCAAGGAGATTTTGACATTAGGTTTTACCCGCTTTTATCACAAATCATTATAAAGAAATTGTCACACCCGGTGAACTCCTGAAACCCACATCCTACCTGAGAGTTTGGTAAGATATTCCATTCATTCGTTACCGTTCCCGTGCAGTAGAATTTCATCCATCAGCTTTCACTGTTGTGGTGCCAAACACAAAAATTGACAAATTATACGGACTGCCACGATAAGCGTTCCGTACTGCACATGTCCGATAAAATCCCTCCAGTCGTTACAGAATGTTGATTCCACAAAACCTGTTCGGTGGCCTACATTATCGTTCAATCGCTGATCATAAAGGCTGCGTTCATTCTCACCAGAACTGTAGGCCCCTATACACTTCGAAATCTGTGAAAGAATATCAATTTTCACGTTTCCTGTCGGATATCACACAAATTGATGCGTCCGCTGGAACACAGCACACTCCCTCGATTTCAGTCTACGTGTGACATGCAGGCGATGCATGATGCAGATCACATTATTCATCTCAGCGGATACCGAAATGGAACAAAGTTCCGTTATACACTGCAACAGAGAATGTTCTCCCGCTCAGAAAACACAAAATGGCTACTGAACACCAAAATTTCCCCGGATAATAAAGTCGTTCAAACCACAGCGCCATCTATACGCTTTGGTGCAAGGGAGACAACTCGGACTAGACCAATTCGAAGATCATGTCCGCTATATTTAGCCTGAATGGGTATAGGGGTGATCGGGTTTTTTTATGGCTTTTACTATGAGCTATGAGGTTGATCATGTAGAATACGATGGAAAAAAATTTGAAAGTACCGCGTAGGCTTGTATATAGATCCATATAGACCCATATACACTCATATACTGGGATATTAGTATGTATCAATCCATACGGGGTGGACATGTTGGAGCACTAGTGGCCCGATGGGGTAGAGTGAGGTCTTATTTTAAAGCTCTCGAGGAAATAAATAAATAAATAAATAAATAAATAAATAATAAAAAATCAAAAAAATCGGCGAGTAGTAGACGAAGGGAAAATTGGAAAGTATTGACCATGCCCCAGAATACTTCATATGCATATCACGGCCTTAAGGCCTATGTAAGATGTAATCTACATCACAGTTTAGTAGTATAAAAAGCGCAATTCACCTTGTCCCTTCCAAAGAAATAAAATCGGCTCTATTTTACAGGAGTATATACGCAGGTGACGTGGGTTGTCACGTCACTTCCGGGTTTTCACTAAACACTACCTCCAAACATACAAGAGTTGCAATGTTCAACCGCCGGGGTGTTTTCCCGCCCCAGCGCCCCGCAGCGCGCGCGCGCGTCATCCCGCGTCATCCCGGCAGTGCGCGCGCGCGCGCGGACGCGGGTCAAAAGGTCAAAGGGTCACCTCCAGGTCAGACGGTCCAATGTCCAATGAGACAATGTTGCGGTATCGCTATAGTCAGAGCTTGAGCACAAAAAAAGGGGGATTCTAGATGAACCTGGGAAAGATGGGCAGTTCCATGTGGACCAATCAGCGGTCGAGAAAAAGAGCCAATCAGCGTCGAGAAAAAGAACCAATCAGCGATCGAACAATCAGCCAATCGAATTGGGGTATTCACGGTGTGCTTTCGCTGACGTCCGCGCCTACATCTGGGTTCTTGTACACCCGGGTAATGTTTTTCTGGACATGGATGGGTTACCTTTGGCTCCATTCTAGGCCACTGATTGGCTAATACGGTGTTCAAAGCCACTTTCATGCATTATGCTCATAGAACTTATAGTCATAATCTATACGTGTTGGACGAGTCTCTTCACTCACCGTATACACGTACCTCAATGAAATGCCCGCTCCAAACCTAGACCAAAAACACGTACTTGGTCTGTAGGCTGATTTCATTGGCTCTCTATTTTTACTATAGTGCTCTTGCATTCTAACCTTGATGGGTTACCTAGCACTGATAGTCATAATCGATACGTGTTGGACGAGTCTCTTCACTCACCGTATACACGTACCTCAATGAAATGCCCGCTCCAAACCTAGACCAAAAACACGTACTTGGTCTGTGGGCTGATTTCATTGGCTCTCTATTTTTACTATAGTGCTCTTGCATTCTAAACTTGATGGGTTACATTTTGGTCCCATCCTACACCACTGATTTCAGTTTGACTGAATCTCCGCATTGGGCATTAATGCATCAGGAATAAAACACACAAGACAGGGTTTTTTGGTGAGATCTCATTTTTTTATTCATTGAACAACAACAACGTGAGAACAACCACGTGAAAACTCAAGCCCAGAACAAGGGGCTTGTCATTAACTGAAGCCCAGAACAAGGGGCTTGTCATTAACTGAAGCCCAGAACAAGGGGCTTGTCATTAACTGAAGCCCAGAACAAGGGGCTTGTCATTAACTGAAGCCCAGAACAGCGGGCGTATGTACATTGAAATAATTCAAGCCCAGAACGGGGCTTGTACATTGAAATGATGGGCGGCCCAGTCATAGACGAGTACATCGCGGTCCTCGGCCTGGGGGTACTCGTCAAACATCTGTACGATGGTAGATAAGGGTCTTCCCCGGCATCGATGGTACAGGTAAAACAAGCAATATTGTCCGCACACGCCACTGGTCAGGCTTTGCAACGTTTGACTGTTCCAACACCACGTCTCTGTGCCTTGATCCATGAAGTCTGTTAAATCGGGATGGAGGGGTGGCAGGCCGTACGGGTCAAAGTATTCGCCCTGCTCTTCTGTCAAGTACACGGCCACCCAGTGTTCACCGGGTCGATCCATCGGGTCCGTGTTGAGAACGTAAGCAGCCGGATACATACGGTCTAATGGAAACACATCTCGGGCGAACACCCCTTGAAAGACCCTACGTGTCTCTGGGTCATTCTCCAGCACGGTGGTTATCTGGTCTGTATCCATGTTAGGTGGAGAAGTCACACAGGACGTTGCGCGCCTTGTCCACTTGAATGATGTTGTCAAACTCGGCGTAGCAGATCACATTGACGGTGGTCGCCAGGGCTCGTGCAAAGTGGATTTCCAACCGTAAGTTGCCTTGCTTGGCTAGGGCCAGCTGATGGTCGTTCTCTAAGGTGGGGGTCAGATCGAAACAGAACAACGTGTATCCGTTCGCGTAGTCCTCCCGACTGATCATATTCCCTTCGTCCTGGTTGATTTGACCGGTGGCTGTAAACAGGCTCTGATAGGCTCGAATGAAATTCCTCCGCCCAAAGTTCGGGGTTAAGGCCGTGGCTGGCACCTGTTGTCCATCCACATGCAGGGCCACAAAATTGATGCCGAAATGTTTAACCCTTTGTTTTCCGACGGGACTTAAAAGTCCCATCCCCTCTTAAGTGACTGAGCTCACAGTCAATTCCACAAACCTGCCGTCGGGACATTTAGGTACACACGGAAGGTCGTCCCCGACTATCTGAAACAAACTATAGCGAGCTGTGATGAACAACCATCGGTGCCGTCATCAGACACGCGGATAACCCACTCAGCAAAACGTAGTGGATTTCAGAAGAAAATTGTTGCACTCTAGTTTGAGGAAGTTTTTAGTCAATCTAACTGGGAATTTTTTTATGAATGATTTCTAACATCAAGAACATAATGCTAGTTTCATTGTTGGGAAAACAGCTCAGTTTCCTATCGAAATTAGGTTAATTAGTTTTGGGACTTTTTAGTCCCGTTGGGTAATATCAGACCCTTTTGAAACGGGACTAAAAAGTCCCAATGGTAATATTTGATGTATCAATCACCAGTTCGTGTAAGTTATGAAACTAATAAAATTTCAATTGGATGTTGAGGCATATTGTAATGCATAATGCACCTTATATCCGCATGTATGAAGGGTTGAAGGTTCAAATCCCGCTAATAGTTTATTTATTCTTGCTTTCTCGAGCTGATTTATGCCATACAAACATGCCATACAAACACCATATGGGTAATTGTGCTACTTTCATCTGACTTTATCAAGATTTCCATATGTCGGACTGTTCGTTGCTACATGTATGACCGCTAAATATTCATCGCAAATATGTTATTCACCAAATTTCTCTGTGATCGCTGTTGATATTTGACTTACAGGGGAACATAAATGAAAACGTATGCTCATGGGAAACTGTAATGGCAAACATGAATGAGCACTTTCTGGACAATATTACTTGTTTCAATCATTTCCTAGTTTCAGTTATTTATCTTTGTTGAAAGGGTGGTTCTACAGGCAAATCCTTGATGTTATATATTGAAATAACGTATTTTGTTGCATTATTCATGTCTAATTTGCTATGGATTTACACAAAAAGCATCCAAAATGACGATTTTTGGCCCGTCCGATATTGACCGTCGGGACTTTTTAGTCCCAACAACTGAGTTGCTATGGTAACCACTGTTGCTCCTACCAAAAATCACAATTTTTTTCTAGTTACCCCATTTGTGATTTGGTCCATGAAGGATTTCCGCGCACTCCACATATTTCTTATAGCGGTAAACAAAGGGTTAAAGTCAAACGGATTCTCTGGGTAGGCTCCGCTGAAACTGGTATTTTCTACACAGGCCAGGATCAATCGCTTGGGTAGTTCCCCCAGGAACAGGTTTTCTTTGTTGGCGCCCATATTTCCAGCAGGCACAGAGAACACTTTGGTTTGCACACGTCGGATAGGGTACTGGGCTGGTTTTGTTTCCAAGGCTTTCATGTGTCCCAATTGAACGGCTGGATTCGGTTTCACTTTTCGGACATACAGGACTGCGTCTTGGATGACAATCTTATAGTCCGCTACATGCCCCTCTACGTTAGTGGCCATCAAGGCGAAGGTGGGAGGCGCCCGTATCAGTCGGATTTTGATGGGGATCTTGTTCAAGAGGTACCGGTCTTGCATGAACATGTCTGCATGCAGTCGACCCATCATATCCACCGAGGCACTGTTCGCAGTGAAAGCCTTCCGTTTGTCATATCCCCATTGTCCGCCGTGTCCATGTGCTCGGCCGTGTCCCTGTAGAATAAAGCGGTTGTCAGCTGAGATTTTTTAGCCTCTCGGCCATACGACAACAGTGTCTCGATGTAGGCTCGATAGGGGTACGTGTTGGTGGAGTCACTGATGAGTTTGTCGCTGAGAAAAATATCCACCTGCTGAAACATCGAGTGCAGCCAGAGATTCGTCGGGCCCACCGTTGCTTGGTCAGCGAGTCTCGTGCCAGCTCCATTGACCACCTTGGCTTTCACATACAAGTAGGTATGGGCTAAATCCACATAGGCCGTATCCGCATTACTGATGGTGAACTCGATGGGCCCGGTTTCGTTGATGCTGGAGAGCGGGAGATGCTCCACCCATAATCCTTGTTCGACACTGGTTTGTGTGGGCGGCACGGTCCACAAATCAAATTCACTGTTGGTGGAGGGGCAGGACTCGGCGTGGATTAAGGCCATGTTTTAAGAAAAGATATCCCGGGTCTTCTTGGATGTGCGTCGTCGCTGGGTCGGTCGTCGACTGGTGCGTGATCTCGGTGGGGCAGCTCTTTTATTCCCTACGGTGCGTTGTGCTTTGGCCACCAAGACGCCTCCCGCTTCTTTGGCCCGTCGTTTCAAGGCTTGTCGGGGTGCCGTACCCCCCAAAACATCACCGGCCACTTGCAGTCCACTGCGTACCGCTTGTTTGCCGATTGCTTTCACCCCACGCGTCACCAAGGGCAGGAACGTTTTCACAATGCTGCCGAGTATGTTCCCCAGTCCATGTCCTCGTTGCATGCGTGCACCGCTAAAGACCGGAAAGCCACCCCCGGCCTGTTGGGCATAATAGTCGGCATAGCTGCGTGCATCGCACTCGTAAGGTACTTTCATTATGCAAAGTGGGGAGCACGTGCTTGTCGAAAATGAAGTGTCAGCACCACTTTTCCTCGTTCGAATGCCACCGCTCGTCCCGTGTCATCTCTTATATCCACCGTGATCGTGTTGATGTCGGTATGTCGTACGGGCAGGTACATGATATGGTTGAAACTGTGGGTGACTTGATCGCCATACGTCTTTTTAATGGGGACCACCCGTAACAGAGGTGTGTTGATATCGCCCACGATGTGGTTGTCCACCACGTCCGAGTAGACGTAGAGTCCGTACATACCCGACTTCATATCCATCGGCATCTCGCCATGGTGTTGGTTGGGACCAGCGAACGTCTGTAGATCGAAACCCAGCATTTGCTGTGGTGTAGGACTGAGTTTCACATTCACGGTATCGGTGACGGTAAGCTGTGCCTTGTCGTTGTGTACGTTGACATCGAAGAACACGTTTCTCTTGAAGCGCAAGGCTATCAGGCGTGTTGCACTATCCGTCACCCCCCGTAGCGCCTTATCATGCATCAGTCTTGACAGCCCACCCATGAACTCTTTGGGGGTATCGTATTGGCCTTCGGGCAGGGTGAGCCGGGTGTTTTTGCCTTCGTAGGTGACCTCGTACCACACTTCATTGGCTCGCACGTTGTACCACGAGTAAGGGTATTGGACATCCCCGAGGGCACATTCCCACCGGCCAGGTAAATGTAACGGTTGCGGTAACTGGGTGACGTACTTGGCCACGGTGTTGTCAGGAAACACATCCAGCGAACTGTTACTGGGTAGGGTCAGGTAAAACATGGCGACTGAGCTGTCCTGCTGCTGTTGTTGGTTTTAATAGGTCTTCCAGGCCTTGGGCGGTTGTGTGCGGCGTCGTGTTCGTCGCGGTGACTTGCTACGTGTCACGGCTCTGGAGATGTGGGTGTCTTGATCAAGGGTGTTTTTTTATAGGCGCGAAAAGAAAGTGCCCGTTGTGGTGGTGTTTTGGGGGGTGACTCCGGTTCCCATTCGGCTTCCCAAGAAGGTAGTGGGCCACTCGGTGATTGCTGAGTTTGCTGCATAAAGTCCCAGCGGTGGGGTTTCCCCACCAATTCCTGTGGTACATGCATGTCTTTCAAGCCTTGAGCGAAGACCTCCCATCCTCGAGGATCGGTGTGCGATCTGCGTTGACGCATCAGATCATTCACTAATTCCGTCATGTGGGTCCCCGGGACCACCTGATTCTGTACCAGGAGTTCGCCTTTATCATTCCAAGCCATGTTAGGATTCTGTTTCATCCGTTGTAATACCAGGCCAGCTTGTTTCTTGAACGAGGCAGGTACACTCTTCAGCACTTCGTCTTCCACCCACTGTGGGGCTGTGGGGGCTACCTCACCCGGCTGTTGGAGCGGTGCTGAGGTCAGCGGTCTGTCACGTGGTGGTGGTGGTGGTGGTGGTGGTGGTGGTGCTGTTGCTGGGGTAGACAGGGTTTTGTATTGGTCCATGAACGTCATGTACCGTTGAAGCGTCTCATTGTACCGTTGTACTTTCTCACTGTCGCTTAACCCCGGTCTCTGTAAGATCTGTTGCATCTCTCCATCGAGGCTGTTTATGGTCTTCACCGTAGGTGGGACAGGGTAGGGTGATTGGAGGTTTTGCAGGAACCGTGGTTCGACGAGGACCATTTTTTTCGTGTGGTTCATTGTCGGCCGAAGAGTCCACCCAATACTGGACCCAACACGGAAGCGGCCAACGGTGCTAAGATGGCCCCGAGAAAGCCGCCTTTCTGTAACACCTTTTTCTTTTGTGTTTGAGGGACCCGCTTGTGGACTAGGGTTCGGAGACCTGTCTTATGCTTGGCCAACTTGGTCTTCTGAGCCGGAGTCAGTGGTACGTTGCCTTTTTAACAGGTTGTACCCGATCTCGCACAGACAGCGTACAAGGTCAGGGTCCGCACCGCGTACAATGGTTCGGACTAACTCGGGTGGGGCCGTCTTCAATACACGGAGCGTGGGAGCGTGCTTCCGTACTCGCGCAGACATCCTGTACAACTAATGCTAGAACCCACAACGCTGCCCTTTTTATCCACCTCACAGACAAAGTCAACCCTGCTGTGGTATTCATTCTTTTTATTATTCCCCATCATCAAACACACAGACCCCAGCTGGAGGCGCCACTGTGGGTGTGTTTACATTATTTTTGCATGTACACGTGGTGGGTCTCTCCGGGAAAGATGCCGGTCCGTAGTCGAAGGTGGTCGGGAGTGGCTTGCTTGAGGTCGAAGAGCATATACCCGTGCTGAGGGGTTGTGGCATCTTTGAAGGCTTCCAACGCAAACGGTGTGCGGCCGGGAAACATCTGTCTCGCCAGGTGCAGCAGTTGAGTGGTATCTCTCGGGTTTTTGAAGACCACCAGGTAGTGGGCATTTAAGCTGATATTCTGATGTTCTTTGTTTTTACTGAACAGATTCTGCACAATGTAGATGATGCTGAGCCGTCGATGATGGCTGCCTTTGGTAAAGAGTTGGGTGATCCGTGCATCCGTCTCCGCCATGAGATCATCCAGAACCACCAAGGTGTCGGGTTCCAAATCGGCCAGGTTGGGCAGGCCTTCCACGAACGTGATGTGGGGCATTGCTGCATACGCTTCCTGCCATTCTCCGTAACACCACACGACTCGGACAATGGGTGGAGTGATCATGCTGTCGGCGTGTTGAAGGAGCTTCCTGACGAAGTGCGTTTTGCCGGAGCCTGTCGGTCCTGCGATGACGCAAGTGAAGGGATGCTGCCACCGAGGGTCCATGGTTTGAGGTGTATCCGTTGTCGTGGTAACACGCTCTTGTAAATTTCGTACGAGTGAACTGGAGTGGTGGTGGGCACAACGTCGGTCGTCGTTGTCTGTTCACGTTCAGAGATGGTGCTGGGAGTGGGTACAACGTGGGTGGTCGGTTCACTGTGAGGGATGAAATCCGGTGGGTCTTGAGACGTAGTAGGTGTACTTGGTGTAGGTGTAGAGCGCGACGTGGCTTGTACGCGGGGTGTGGTGGTGGTGGTGGTGACTGGGCTCGATACGACTGGTGCTCTCTGTAGACCCGTTTCGCTGGTGCCTGGTGTTCTCAGTTGGTTAAGTAACGTGTTGACATAGGCTACGTCGTAAAACACACCTCCGTACAACACACTCAGCAGGGTTAGCAATAGCACCCCAAAGACC